>JBBHAA010002001.1:0-85000 GCA_037953035.1 Aquarana catesbeiana
CCCATGTATTATATACACACTGCCCCCTCCCCATCATGTACTATATACACACTGCCCCCCTCACCTCATGTACTATATACACACTGCCCTCCCCTCACCTCATGTATTATATACACACTGCCCCCCCCCCCCCCCCCTCACCTCATGTATTATATACACACTGCCCCCCCCTCACCTCATGTATTATATACACACTGCCCCCTCACCTCATGTATTATATACACACTGCCCCCCCCACCTCATGTATTATATACCTGCCCCCCCCTCACCTCATGTATTATATACACACTGCCCCCCCTCACCTCATGTATTATATACACACTGCCCCCTCACCTCATGTATTATATACACACTGCCCCCCCCTCACCTCATGTATTATATACACACTGCCCCCCCTCACCTCATGTATTATATACACACTGCCCCCCTCACCTCATGTATTATATACACACTGCCCCCCCTCACCTCATGTATTATATACACACTGCCCCCCCTCACCTCATGTATTATATACACACTGCCCCCCTCACCTCATGTATTATATACACACTGCCCCCCTCACCTCATGTATTATATACACACTGCCCCCCCTCACCTCATGTATTATATACACACTGCCCCCCCTCACCTCATGTATTATATACACACTGCCCCTCTCACCTCATGTATTATATACACACTGCCCCCCCTCACCTCATGTATTATATACACACTGCCCCCCCTCACCTTCATGTATTATATACACACTGCCCCCCTCACCTCATGTATTATATACACACTGCCCCCTATCACCTCATGTATTATATACACACTGCCGCCTCTCACCTCATGTATTATATACACACTGCCCCCCATCACCTCATGTATTATATACACACTGCCGCCTCTCACCTCATGTATTATATACACACTGCCGCCTCTCACCTCATGTATTATATACACACTGCCGCCTCTCACCTCATGTATTATATACACACTGCCCCCATCACCTCATGTATTATATACACACTGCCCCCCATCACCTCATGTATTATATACACACTGCCGCCTCTCACCTCATGTATTATATACTCACTGCCCCCTCTCACCTCATGTATTATATACTCACTGCCCCCTATCACCTCATGTATTATATACACACTGCCCCCCCACCTCATGTATTATATACACACTGACCCCCCCTCACCTCATGTATTATATACACACTGACCCCCCCTCACCTCATGTATTATATACACACTGCCCCCCCCCTCACCTCATGTATTATATACACACTGCCCCCCCCCACCTCATGTATTATATACACACTGCCCCCACTCACCTCATGTATTATATACACACTGCCCCCCCCCCCACCTCATGTATTATATACACACTGCCCCCTCTCACCTCGTGTATTATATACACACTGCCCCCCCCCACACCTCATGTATTATATACACACTGCCCCCCATCACCTCATGTATTATATACACACTGCCCCCCCACACCTCATGTATTATATACACACTGCCCCCCCCCCCCCTCACCTCATGTATTAGATACACACTGCCCCCCCCACACCTCATGTATTATATACACACTGCCCCCTCTCACCTCATGTATTATATACACACTGCCCCTCATCACCTCATGTATTATATACACACTGCCCCCCCACACCTCATGTATTATATACACACTGCCCCCCCCCCCCCCTCACCTCATGTATTATATACACACTGCCCCCTCTCACCTCATGTATTATATACTCCACTGACCCCTCTCACCTCATATATTATATACACACTGCCGCCTCTCACCTCATGTATTATATACACACTGCCCCCCCCACACCTCATGTATTATATACACACTGCCCCCCCTCACCTCATGTATTATATACACACTGCCCCCCCTCACCTCATGTATTATATACACACTGCCCCCCCCCCCCCCTCACCTCATGTATTATATACACACTGCCTCCCCTCACCTCATGTATTATATACACACTGCCCCCCCCACCTCATGTATTATATACACACTGCCCCTCTCGCCTCGTGTATTGTATACACACTGCCCCCTCTCACCTCATGTATTATATACACACTGCCCCCCCCCCCCCCACCCCCACACACACACACCTCATGTATTATATACACATGCCCCCCCTCACCTCATGTATTATATACACACTGCCCCCCCACCTCATGTATTATATACACACTGCCCCCTCTCACCTCATGTATTATATACACACTGCCCCTCTCACCTCATGTATTATATACACACTACCCCCTCTCACCTCATGTATTATATACACACTGCCCCCCCCTCATGTATTATATACACACTGCCTCCCCCCCACCTCATGTATTATATACACACTGCCCCCCATCACCTCATGTATTATATACTCACTGCCCCCTCTCACCTCATGTATTATATACACACAGCCCCCCCATCACCTCATGTATTATATATACACACTGCCCCCTCTCACCTCATGTATTATATACACACTGCCCCCTCTCACCTCATGTATTATATACACACTTTTCCCCCCACCTCACGTATTATATACACACTGCCCCCCCCCACACACACACACACCTCATGTATTATATACACACTGCCCCCCCTCACCTCATGTATTATATACACACTGCCCCTCCCCCTCACCTCATGTATTATATACACACTGCCCCCCCCCATCACCCCATGTATTATATACACCCTGCCCCCCATCACCCCATGTATTATATATACACTGCCCCCCCCCTCACCTCATGTATTATATACACACTGCCCCCCCCTCACCTCATGTATTATATACACACTGCCCCCCCCTCACCTCATGTATTATATACACACTGCCCCCCATCACCTCATGTATTATATACACACTGCCCCCTCTCACCTCATGTATTATATACACACTGCCCCCTCTCACCTCATGTATTATATACACACTGCCCCCCCCCCCCCACACCTCATGTATTATATACACACTGCCCCCCCTCACCTCATGTATTATATACACACTGCCCCTCCCCTCACCTCATGTATTATATACACACTGCCCCCCCATCACCCCATGTATTATATACACCCTGCCCCCCCCTCACCCCATGTATTATATACACACTGCCCCCCCCTCACCTCATGTATTATATACACACAGCCCCCCCCCCCTCACCTCATGTATTATATACACACTGCCCCCTCTCACCTCATGTATTATATACACACTTCCCCCCCCACCTCACGTATTATATACACACTGCCCCCCCCCCCCCCACACACACACCTCATGTATTATATACACACTGCCCCCCCTCACCTCATGTATTATATACACACTGCCCATCCCCCTCACCTCATGTATTATATACACACTGCCCCCCCCCATCACCCCATGTATTATATACACCCTGCCCCCCATCACCCATGTATTATATATACACTGCCCCCCCCCCTCACCTCATTTATTATATACACACTGCCCCCCCCCCCTCACCTCATGTATTATATACACACTGCCCCCCCCTCACCTCATGTATTATATACACACTGCCCCCCCCTCACCTCATGTATTATATACACACTGCCCCCTCTCACCTCATGTATTATATACACACTGCCCCCCCCCCCACACCTCATGTATTATATACACACTGCCCCCCCTCACCTCATGTATTATATACACACTGCCCCCCCTCACCTCATGTATTATATACACACTGCCTCCCCTCACCTCATGTATTATATACACACTGCCACCCCCCCACCTCATGTATTATATACACACTGCCCCCTCTCATCTCATGTATTACATACACACTGCCCCTCCCCCTCACCTCATGTATTATATACACACTGCCCATCCCCCCTCACCTCATGTATTATATACACACTGCCCCCCCCCCCATCACCCCATGTATTATATACACCCTGCCCCCCCATCACCCCATGTATTATATACACACTGCCCCCCCCCCCTCACCTCATGTATTATATACACACTGCCCCCCCACCTCATGTATTATATACACACTGCCCCCCCACCTCATGTATTATATACACACTGCCCCCCCCCCCAGCTCATGTATTATATACACACTGCACCCCCATCACCCCATGTATTATATACACACTGCCCCCCCCCCCTCACCTCATGTATTATATACACACTGCCCCCCCATCACCTCATGTATTATATACACACTGCCCCCCCCTCACCTCATGTATTATATACACACTGCCCCCCCATCACCTCATGTATTATATACACACTGCCCCCCCTCACCTCATGTATTATATACACACTGCCCCCCCCCTCACCTCATGTATTATATACACACTGCCCCCCCCCCACCTCATGTATTATATACACACTGCCCCCCCCACCTCATGTATTATATACACACTGCCCACCCCCACCTCATGTATTATATACACACTGCCCACCCCCACCTCATGTATTATATACACACTGCCCCCCCCTCACCTCATGTATTATGTACACACTGCCCCCCCCTCACCTCATGTATTATATACACACTGCCCCCCCCTCACCTCATGTATTATATACACACTGCCCCCCCCCCCCCCTCACCTCATGTATTACATACACACTGCCCCTCCCCCTCACCTCATGTATTATATACACACTGCCCCCCCCCATCACCCCATGTATTATATACACACTGCCCCCCCCCCCTCACCTCATGTATTATATACACACTCCCCCCCCCACCTCATGTATTATATACACACTGCACCCCCATCACCCCATGTATTATATACACACCGCACCCCCCCCCCCTCACCTCATGTATTATATACACACTGACCCCCCCCACCTCATGTATTATATACACACTGCCCCCCCTCACCTCATGTATTATATACACACTGCCCCCCCCTCACCTCATGTATTATATACACACTGCCCCCTCTCACCTCATGTATTATATACACACTGCCCCCCCCCCCCACACCTCATGTATTATATACACACTGCCCCCCTCACCTCATGTATTATATACACACTGCCCCCCCTCACCTCATGTATTATATACACACTGCCTCCCCTCACCTCATGTATTATATACACACTGCCACCCCCCCACCTCATGTATTATATACACACTGCCCCCTCTCATCTCATGTATTACATACACACTGCCCCTCCCCCTCACTCATGTATTATATACACACTGCCCATCCCCCTCACCTCATGTATTATATACACACTGCCCATCCCCCTCACCTCATGTATTATATACACACTGCCCCCCCATCACCCCATGTATTATATACACCCTGCCCCCCCATCACCCCATGTATTATATACACACTGCCCCCCCCCCTCACCTCATGTATTATATACACACTGCCCCCCCCACCTCATGTATTATATACACACTGCCCCCCCCCCCCAGCTCATGTATTATATACACACTGCACCCCCATCACCCCATGTATTATATACACACTGCCCCCCCCCTCACCTCATGTATTATATACACACTGCCCCCCCATCACCTCATGTATTATATACACACTGCCCCCCCCCTCACCTCATGTATTATATACACACTGCCCCCCCATCACCTCATGTATTATATACACACTGCCCCCCCTCACCTCATGTATTATATACACACTGCCCCCCCTCACCTCATGTATTATATACACACTGCCCCCCCCCCCTCACCTCATGTATTATATACACACTGCCCCCCCCCACCTCATGTATTATATACACACTGCCCACCCCCACCTCATGTATTATATACACACTGCCCCCCCCTCACCTCATGTATTATATACACACTGCCCCCCCCTCACCTCATGTATTACATACACACTGCCCCACCCCCTCACCTCATGTATTACATACACACTGCCCCCCCCCCCCATCACCCCATGTATTATATACACACTGCCCCCCCCCCTCACCTCATGTATTATATACACACTGCCCCCCCCCACCTCATGTATTATATACACACTGCACCCCCATCACCCCATGTATTATATACACACTGCACCCCCCCCTCACCTCATGTATTATATACACACTGCCCCCCCCTCACCTCATGTATTATATACACACTGCCCCCCCCTCACCTCATGTATTATATACACACTGCCCCCCCCTCACCTCATGTATTATATACACACTGCCCCCCCCCCCCACCTCATGTATTATATACACACTGCCCCCCCCCCCCACCTCATGTATTATATACACACTGCCCCCCCCCCCCACCTCATGTATTATATACACACTGCCCCCTCTCATCTCATGTATTATATACACACTGCCCCCCCCTCACCTCATGTATTATATACACACTGCCCCCCCCTCACCTCATGTATTATATACACACTGCCCCCCCCCTCACCTCATGTATTATATACACACTGCCCCATCACCTCATGTATTATATACACACTGCCCCCTCTCACCTCATGTATTATATACACACTGCCCCCTCTCACCTCATGTATTATATACACACTGCCCCCCCTCACCTCATGTATTATATACACACTGCCCCCCCTCACCTCATGTATTATATACACACTGCCCCCTCTCACCTCATGTATTATATACACACTGCCCCCCCCCCTCACCTCATGTATTATATACACACTGCCCCCCCTCACCTCATGTATTATATACACACTGCCCCCCCCCCCTCACCTCATGTATTATATACACACTGCCCCCCCCCCACCTCATGTATTATATACACACTGCCCCCTCTCACCTCATGTATTATATACACACTGCCCCCCCCCCTCACCTCATGTATTATATACACACTGCCCCCCCTCACCTCATGTATTATATACACACTGCCCCCCCCCCCTCACCTCATGTATTATATACACACTGCCCCCCCCCCACCTCATGTATTATATACACACTGCCCACCCCCACCTCATGTATTATATACACACTGCCCCCCCCTCACCTCATGTGTTATATACACACTGCCCCCTCTCATCTCATGTATTATATACACACTGCCCCCCCCCCCCTCACCTCATGTATTATATACACACTGCCCCCCCCCCCCCTCACCTCATGTATTATATACACACTGCCTCCCCTCACCTCATGTATTATATACACCCTGCCCCCCCCCCCCCTCACCTCATGTGTTATATACACACTGCCCCCTCTCATCTCATGTATTATATACACACTGCCCCCCTCTCACCTCATGTATTATATACACACTGCCCCCTCCTCACCTCATGTATTATATACACACTGCCCCCCCCCCCACACCTCATGTATTATATACACACTGCCCCCCCCTCACCTCATGTATTATATACACCCTGCCCCCCCTCCCCCCCCCTCACCTCATGTGTTATATACACACTGCCCCCTCTCATCTCATGTATTATATACACACTGCCCCCCTCTCACCTCATGTATTATATACACACTGCCCCCTCCTCACCTCATGTATTATATACACACTGCCCCCTCCTCACCTCATGTATTATATACACACTGCCCTCCCTCACCTCATGTATTATATACACACTGCCCCCCCCCCATCACCCCATGTATTATATACACACTTCCCCCCATCACCTCATGTATTATATACACACTGCCCCCCTCACCTCATGTATTATATACACCCTGCCCCCCCCCCCCCCCACCTCATGTATTATATACACACTGCCCCCTCCCCATCATGTACTATATACACACTGCCCCCTCTCATCTCATGTATTATATACACACTGCCCCCCCCCCCTCACCTCATGTATTATATACACACTGCCCCCCCCCCCCCCCTCACCTCATGTATTATATACACACTGCCCCCCCTCACCTCATGTATTATATACACCCTGCCCCCCCCCCCCTCACCTCATGTGTTATATACACACTGCCCCCTCTCATCTCATGTATTATATACACACTGCCCCCCTCTCACCTCATGTATTATATACACACTGCCCCCTCCTCACCTCATGTATTATATACACACTGCCCCCCCCCCACACCTCATGTATTATATACACACTGCCCCCCCCTCACCTCATGTATTATATACACCCTGCCCCCCCTCCCCCCCCCCCTCACCTCATGTGTTATATACACACTGCCCCCTCTCATCTCATGTATTATATACACACTGCCCCCCTCTCACCTCATGTATTATATACACACTGCCCCCTCCTCACCTCATGTATTATATACACACTGCCCCCTCCTCACCTCATGTATTATATACACACTGCCCTCCCTCACCTCATGTATTATATACACACTGCCCCCCCCCCCATCACCCCATGTATTATATACACACTTCCCCCCATCACCTCATGTATTATATACACACTGCCCCCCTCACCTCATGTATTATATACACCCTGCCCCCCCCCCCCCCCCCCACCTCATGTATTATATACACACTGCCCCCTCCCCATCATGTACTATATACACACTGCCCCCCCTCACCTCATGTATTATATACACATTGCCCTCCCTCACCTCATGTATTATATACACACTGCCCCCCCCCTCACCTCATGTATTATATACACACTGCCCCCTCCTCACCTCATGTATTATATACACACTGCCCCTCCTCACCTCATGTATTATATACACACTGCCCCCCCTCACCTCATGTATTATATACACACTGACCCCCCCCCTCATGTATTATATACACACTGCCCCCCCTCACCTCATGTATTATACACACACTGCCCCCCCCCACCTCATGTATTATACACACACTGCCCCTCCCCCCTCACCTCATGTATTATATACACACTGACCCCCCTCACCTCATGTATTATATACACACTGCCCCCCCCCCCACCTCATGTATTATATACACACTGCCCCCTCTCACCTCGTGTATTATATACACACTGCACCCCCCCACACCTCATGTATTATATACACACTGCCCCCTCTCACCTCATGTATTATATACACACTGCCCCCTCTCACCTCATGTATTATATACACACTGCCGCCTCTCACCTCATGTATTATATACACACTGCCCCCCCACCCCCCCCCCACACCTCATGTATTATATACACACTGCCCCCCCTCACCTCATGTATTATATACACACTGCCCCCCCTCACCTCATGTATTATATACACACTGCCCCCCTCACCTCATGTATTATATACACACTGCCCACCCCCCACCTCTCATGTATTATATACACACTGCCCCCTCCCCATCACCCCATGTATTATATACACACTGCCCCCCCACATCACCCCATGTATTATATACACACTGCCCCCCCCCCATCACCCCATGTATTATATACACACTGCCCCCTCCCCATCACCCCATGTATTATATACACACTGCCCCCTCCCCATCACCCCATGTATTATATACACACTGCCCCCTCCCCATCATGTACTATATACACACTGCCCCCCCTCACCTCATGTACTATATACACACTGCCCTCCCTCACCTCATGTATTATATACACACTGCCCCCCCCCCCCTCACCTCATGTATTAAATACACACTGCCCCCCTCACCTCATGTATTATATACACACTGCCCCCCCCTCACCTCATGTATTATATACACACTGCCCCCCCTCACCTCATGTATTATATACACACTGCCCCCCCTCACCTCATGTATTATATACACACTGCCCCCCCTCACCTCATGTATTATATACACACTGCCCCCCCTCACCTCATGTATTATATACACACTGCCCCCCCTCACCTCATGTATTATATACACACTGCCCCTCCCCTCACCTCATGTATTATATACACACTGCCCCCCTCACCTCATGTATTATATACACACTGCCCCCCCTCACCTCATGTATTATATACACACTGCCCCCTCTCACCTCATGTATTATATACACACTGCCCCCTCTCACCTCATGTATTATATACACACTGCCGCCTCTCACCTCATGTATTATATACACACTGCCCCCCATCACCTCATGTATTATATACACACTGCCGCCTCTCACCTCATGTATTATATACACACTGCCCCCCTTCACCTCATGTATTATATACACACTGCCCCCCATCACCTCATGTATTATATACACACTGCCGCCTCTCACCTCATGTATTATATACACACTGCCCCCCATCACCTCATGTATTATATACACACTGCCGCCTCTCACCTCATGTATTATATACACACTTCCCCCCCTCACCTCATGTATTATATACACACTGCCGCCTCTCACCTCATGTATTATTTACACACTGCCGCCTCTCACCTCATGTATTATATACACACTGCCCCCCATCACCTCATGTATTATATACACACTGCCCCCCATCACCTCATGTATTATATACACACTGCCGCCTCTCACCTCATGTATTATATACTCACTGCCCCCTCTCACCTCATGTATTATATACTCACTGCCCCCTCTCACCTCATGTATTATATACACACTGCCCCCCCACCTCATGTATTATATACACACTGACCCCCCCCTCACCTCATGTATTATATACACACTGACCCCCCCCCTCACCTCATGTATTATATACACACTGCCCCCCCCCTCACCTCATGTATTATATACACACTGCCCCCCCCCCCCACCTCATGTATTATATACACACTGCCCCCACTCACCTTATGTATTATATACACACTGCCCCCCCCCCCCACCTCATGTATTATATACACACTGCCCCCTCTCACCTCGTGTATTATATACACACTGCCCCCCCCCACACCTCATGTATTATATGCACACTGCCCCCCATCACCTCATGTATTATATACACACTGCCCCCCCACACCTCATGTATTATATACACACTGCCCCCCCCCCCTCACCTCATGTATTAGATACACACTGCCCCCCCCACACCTCATGTATTATATACACACTGCCCCCTCTCACCTCATGTATTATATACACACTGCCCCTCATCACCTCATGTATTATATACACACTGCCCCCCCACACCTCATGTATTATATACACACTGCCCCCCCCCCCCTCACCTCATGTATTATATACACACTGCCCCCTCTCACCTCATGTATTATATACACACTGCCCCCTCTCACCTCATGTATTATATACTCACTGACCCCTCTCACCTCATATATTATATACACACTGCCGCCTCTCACCTCATGTATTATATACACACTGCCCCCCCCCCCCCCACACCTCATGTATTATATACACACTGCCCCCCCTCACCTCATGTATTATATACACACTGCCCCCCCCTCACCTCATGTATTATATACACACTGCCCCCCCCCCCCTCACCTCATGTATTATATACACACTGCCTCCCCTCACCTCATGTATTATATACACACTGCCCCCCCCACCTCATGTATTATATACACACTGCCCCCTCTCGCCTCGTGTATTGTATACACACTGCCCCCTCTCACCTCATGTATTATATACACACTGCCCCACCCCCACCCCCACACACACACACCTCATGTATTATATACACACTGCCCCCCCTCACCTCATGTATTATATACACACTGCCCCCCCCCCCCACCTCATGTATTATATACACACTGCCCCCTCTCACCTCATGTATTATATACACACTGCCCCTCTCACCTCATGTATTATATACACACTGCCCCTCTCACCTCATGTATTATATACACACTACCCCCTCTCACCTCATGTATTATATACACACTGCCCCCCCCTCATGTATTATATACACACTGCCTCCCCCCCACCTCATGTATTATATACACACTGCCCCCCATCACCTCATGTATTATATACTCACTGCCCCCTCTCACCTCATGTATTATATACACACTGCCCCCTCTCACCTCATGTATTATATACACACTTTTCCCCCCACCTCACGTATTATATACACACTGCCCCCCCCCACACACACACACACCTCATGTATTATATACACACTGCCCCCCCTCACCTCATGTATTATATACACACTGCCCCTCCCCCTCACCTCATGTATTATATACACACTGCCCCCCCCCATCACCCCATGTATTATATACACCCTGCCCCCCATCACCCCATGTATTATATATACACTGCCCCCCCCCTCACCTCATGTATTATATACACACTGCCCCCCCCTCACCTCATGTATTATATACACACTGCCCCCCCCTCACCTCATGTAATATATACACACTGCCCCCCCATCACCTCATGTATTATATACACACTGCCCCCTCTCACCTCATGTATTATATACACACTGCCCCCCCCCCCCCCCACACCTCATGTATTATATACACACTGCCCCCCCTCACCTCATGTATTATATACACACTGCCCCTCCCCCTCACCTCATGTATTATATACACACTGCCCCCCCATCACCCCATGTATTATATACACCCTGCCCCCCCCTCACCCCATGTATTATATACACACTGCCCCCCCCCTCACCTCATGTATTATATACACACAGCCCCCCCCCCCCCTCACCTCATGTATTATATACACACTGCCCCCTCTCACCTCATGTATTATATACACACTTCCCCCCCCACCTCACGTATTATATACACACTGCCCCCCCCCCCCACACACACACACCTCATGTATTATATACACACTGCCCCCCCTCACCTCATGTATTATATACACACTGCCCATCCCCCTCACCTCATGTATTATATACACACTGCCCCCCCCCATCACCCCATGTATTATATACACCCTGCCCCCCATCACCCCATGTATTATATATACACTGCCCCCCCCCCCCTCACCTCATTTATTATATACACACTGCCCCCCCCCCCTCACCTCATGTATTATATACACACTGCCCCCCCCTCACCTCATGTATTATATACACACTGCCCCCCCCTCACCTCATGTATTATATACACACTGCCCCCTCTCACCTCATGTATTATATACACACTGCCCCCCCCCACACCTCATGTATTATATACACACTGCCCCCCCTCACCTCATGTATTATATACACACTGCCCCCCCTCACCTCATGTATTATATACACACTGCCTCCCCTCACCTCATGTATTATATACACACTGCCACCCCCCCACCTCATGTATTATATACACACTGCCCCCTCTCATCTCATGTATTACATACACACTGCCCCTCCCCCTCACCTCATGTATTATATACACACTGCCCATCCCCCTCACCTCATGTATTATATACACACTGCCCCCCCCCCCCCCATCACCCCATGTATTATATACACCCTGCCCCCCCATCACCCCATGTATTATATACACACTGCCCCCCCCCCTCACCTCATGTATTATATACACACTGCCCCCCCACCTCATGTATTATATACACACTGCCCCCCCACCTCATGTATTATATACACACTGCCCCCCCCCCAGC
Source organism: Aquarana catesbeiana (assembly GCA_037953035.1). Taxonomy (NCBI): domain Eukaryota; kingdom Metazoa; phylum Chordata; class Amphibia; order Anura; family Ranidae; genus Aquarana; species Aquarana catesbeiana. Next base: position 13,395 of record JBBHAA010002001.1, read on the forward strand.
TCATGTATTATATACACACTGCACCCCCATCACCCCATGTATTATATACACACTGCCCCCCCACTCACCTCATGTATTATATACACACTGCCCCCCCATCACCTCATGTATTATATACACACTGCCCCCCCCTCACCTCATGTATTATATACACACTGCCCCCCCATCACCTCATGTATTATATACACACTGCCCCCCCTCACCTCATGTATTATATACACACTGCCCCCCCCTCACCTCATGTATTATATACACACTGCCCCCCCCTCACCTCATGTATTATATACACACTGCCCCCCCCCCCACCTCATGTATTATATACACACTGCCCCCCCCACCTCATGTATTATATACACACTGCCCACCCCCACCTCATGTATTATATACACACTGCCCCCCCCTCACCTCATGTATTATGTACACACTGCCCCCCCCTCACCTCATGTATTATATACACACTGCCCCCCCCCTCACCTCATGTATTACATACACACTGCCCCTCCCCCTCACCTCATGTATTATATACACACTGCCCCCCCCCATCACCCCATGTATTATATACACACTGCCCCCCCCCCCCTCACCTCATGTATTATATACACACTCCCCCCCCCACCTCATGTATTATATACACACTGCACCCCCATCACCCCATGTATTATATACACACCGCACCCCCCCCCCCCCTCACCTCATGTATTATATACACACTGACCCCCCCACCTCATGTATTATATACACACTGCCCCCCCTCACCTCATGTATTATATACACACTGCCCCCCCCTCACCTCATGTATTATATACACACTGCCCCCTCTCACCTCATGTATTATATACACACTGCCCCCCCCCCCCCCACACCTCATGTATTATATACACACTGCCCCCCCTCACCTCATGTATTATATACACACTGCCCCCCCTCACCTCATGTATTATATACACACTGCCCCCCCTCACCTCATGTATTATATACACACTGCCTCCCCTCACCTCATGTATTATATACACACTGCCACCCCCCCACCTCATGTATTATATACACACTGCCCCCTCTCATCTCATGTATTACATACACACTGCCCCTCCCCCTCACCTCATGTATTATATACACACTGCCCATCCCCCTCACCTCATGTATTATATACACACTGCCCATCCCCCTCACCTCATGTATTATATACACACTGCCCCCCCATCACCCCATGTATTATATACACCCTGCCCCCCCATCACCCCATGTATTATATACACACTGCCCCCCCCCCTCACCTCATGTATTATATACACACTGCCCCCCCACCTCATGTATTATATACACACTGCCCCCCCAGCTCATGTATTATATACACACTGCACCCCCATCACCCCATGTATTATATACACACTGCCCCCCCCCCTCACCTCATGTATTATATACACACTGCCCCCCCATCACCTCATGTATTATATACACACTGCCCCCCCCCTCACCTCATGTATTATATACACACTGCCCCCCCATCACCTCATGTATTATATACACACTGCCCCCCCTCACCTCATGTATTATATACACACTGCCCCCCTCACCTCATGTATTATATACACACTGCCCCCCCCCTCACCTCATGTATTATATACACACTGCCCCCCCCACCTCATGTATTATATACACACTGCCCACCCCCACCTCATGTATTATATACACACTGCCCCCCCCTCACCTCATGTATTATATACACACTGCCCCCCCCTCACCTCATGTATTACATACACACTGCCCCACCCCCTCACCTCATGTATTACATACACACTGCCCCCCCCCCATCACCCCATGTATTATATACACACTGCCCCCCCCCCCCTCACCTCATGTATTATATACACACTGCCCCCCCCCACCTCATGTATTATATACACACTGCACCCCCATCACCCCATGTATTATATACACACTGCACCCCCCCCTCACCTCATGTATTATATACACACTGCCCCCCCCTCACCTCATGTATTATATACACACTGCCCCCCCCTCACCTCATGTATTATATACACACTGCCCCCCCCTCACCTCATGTATTATATACACACTGCCCCCCCCCCCCACCTCATGTATTATATACACACTGCCCCCCCCCCCCCACCTCATGTATTATATACACACTGCCCCCCCCCCCACCTCATGTATTATATACACACTGCCCCCTCTCATCTCATGTATTATATACACACTGCCCCCCCCTCACCTCATGTATTATATACACACTGCCCCCCCCTCACCTCATGTATTATATACACACTGCCCCCCCCTCACCTCATGTATTATATACACACTGCCCCCCCCCTCACCTCATGTATTATATACACACTGACCCCCCCCCCCCCCCCGTCACCTCATGTATTACACACTGCCCACCCCATGTATTATATATCTACTGACCCCATATATTTTATATACATTAACACCCATATATTATATATACACTGACCCTCATATATTATATATACACTGACCCTCATATATTATATATACACTGACCCCCATATATTATATATACACAGACCCCCTCCCCCCATCATCCCATGTACTATATAAACACTGGGGGTATATGTTGGCAATTATGATTTCCCTGTCTGTGGGAATGTGTCCCCCTCCCCAGGATGTGAGTTGTCTCAGAAGTCATAGAAGAGCGGCACTTCAGATAAACTTCATTTCTCATCTCATTCCAGCCTGGCATAAAATGTGTCACCCCGGCCATCCTCATCCTACCTGATCCGATCATCCCACACAAGGGACCGGCGCTGTCCGGGAGGCATGCACACACATAAAATGTCCGCAGCTCGGACAGGAGGAAGACGCGGAGACTCTACACGGTATGGCTCTGCTCGCATGCTACCCTCCAATGATTTTTAGGTCATGGTGGAAACGCTGCACTGCCATACTTTGTCCACATATTTTGATCCCCCTGATGAGCCGTACCTGAGAAGTGCCCTCATGTAACATGATCGTGATAGGACACCCCTCACTGACACTGACCCAGGCTGAGTGGAGAGCAGCAATCGGTCGGAGGCAGAGCACACACAACATGGAGTGACAGGCTGAGGCTCAGTGAGCGCACATTAGGGACACTTTTCTGCGCCCCTCTTGATTTTGCGCCCGGTGCCACGCCCCCCCCCCCCCGCACCCTCCATGCTACACCACTGCTCAGAACCATTAGACCTCTAAGATTGGTCAGTGAATGCGTGCAATTCAGCGGAGCACATGCTAACCCTACTGAATGCACTAAGCCATAATAGAATCATTACTGATTCGGATGCTTCAAAAATTGCCAAACCAAAAAATTGAAACATAATTAAATTAGAAGAAATAAAAAATAAAAAAAGGAGAGTCCAATCCAGCCCCAATTATTGGGCGGAAAAGAAGGGATAAAAAAATCAAAAGGTGTGATACATATATATATATATATATATATATATATATATACATATAGATGAATGTATACATACATGTGCACAACAATAAAAATAAAATTAAAAATAAAACTCCAAACCTATAGGTTCTGTCTGAGCCAGACTGGGACAGTATCTAGACCGCTTTCTTCAACCCAGTGTAACCAGCACTAAATCTTACCCTAAGGACACTAAAGATTTTCTTTTATATCTTAGTAAGATCAAATTACCAGAACACTTTGAGATCTATATGGTAACAGCAGATGTATCGTCGCTGTATACTATTATACAGCATGACGATGCACTGCTAGCTGTCAAATGGGCTTTTAGCTAGAAGGAAGACATCCCATACATCCAGAAGAAATCCTTGAGGTTGGTCCTTGAGTATTGTTTGACACACAACTATTTTTGGTATGGTGGGCACTTTTATACTCAATGGAGGGGGGGTTGCGATGGGTGAAAAATTTACCAACCTCTTCATGAGCGAATGGGAGGACAAGTTCATCTATGCCCAGAGCAGGGTTGAACTGTTGTTCTTTAAGAGGTATATAGATGACTTGTTTCTTATCTGGGCAGGTACGGAAGAGTCCTTAAAGGACTTTGAGTTTCCTAAACTCCAATCCAAACAACATAAAATTGGATTACCAGTATAGTAAGGAACAGGTGAACTATTTGGACGTCACTGTATCAAAGCATTCTGAGAAACTAATCACCAAGGTATATTTCAAGTCCTCAGACTGTAATAGTTATTTATCCATACATAGCGGTCACCATCCAACCTGGTTACGGAATATACCAAAAGGTCAATTTATGAGGGTCAGGAGGAATTGCACCTTTGATTCAGATTACCATGCTCAATCAGAAATATTAAACAATTGATTTATAGAGAGAGGCTATCAAGCAAAGATCTTGGATTCAACTATTCAACAAGTGGGTCATTCCTCACAGGCTATGTGTTTGGAAGACAGAGAGAGAATTATAGATTCCAGACAGGAATGGGGATTCATCAGCAACTTCCACTCCCAATTTAGGGAAGTAGAAGAGATAATTAACCACTTGCCGCCCGCCCTATTACAGAATGGCGGCGGCAAAGTGGTTTGATATTCCTGATCGGACGTCATATGACGTGATCAGGAATATCGAGCCGCTGCGCGCCCCCGGGGGCGTTGTTGATCGTTGTCACTCTGACACCCTGCAACACCGATCTAGGTAAAGAGTCTCCGACGGAGACTCTTTACCACGTGATCAGCCGTGTCCAATCACGGCTGATCACGATGTAAATAGGAAGAGCCGGTGATCGGCTTTTCCTCACTCGCGTCTGACAGACGCGAGGAGAGGAGAGCCAATCAGCTGCTCTCCTGACAGGGGGGGGTCTGTGCTGATTGTTTATCAGCACAGCCCCCCCTCGGATCCTACCCAGGACCACCAGGGAAGCCGCCCAGGACCACCAGGGAAGCGATCCACACTGGACAACCAGGTATGCCCCTAGACCACCAGGGAAATGCCACTGTGTGCCCAGGCAGTTGCCAATCTGTGCCCAGGCAGCTGCCAGTCAGTGCCCACTGCAATGCCTACCACTGCCAGTGCCACCAGGGATGCCCATCAGTGCCTCATTTTAGTGCCGCGTATCTGCCCAGCAGTGCCGCCTATCAGTGCCACCCTACCAGTGCCTAGCAGTGCCCATCAATGCCGCCTTTCATTGCCCATCAGTGCCGCCTATCAATGCCCATCAGTGCTGCATATGAGTGCCCATCAGTGCTGCATATCAGTGTCCATCGTCAGTGCCTGTCAGTGCCCGCTCATTGGTGCCTCCTCATCGGTGCCGCCGTATCAGTGCCTGTCGGTGCCGCCTTATCAGTGCCCATCAGTGAAAGAGAAAACTTACTTATTTACATTTTTTTTAACCACTTGACAACTGGGCACTTAAAACCCCTTCCTAACCAGACCAATTTTCAGCTTTTGGTGCTCTCACATTTTGAATGACAATTACTCAGTCATGCAACACTGTATCTTTATGAAATTTTTGTAGAGCTTTCTTTTGGTGGTATTTAATCACCGCTGGGTTCTTTATTTTTTGCGCCGTAAAAGAAAAAAGACCGAAAAATCTGTAAAAAAATACATTTTTCTTCATTTCTGTTATAATATTTTGCAAATTAGTAATTTTTCTTCATATATTTTGGCCAAAATTTATACCGCTACATATTTTTGGTAAAAATAACCCAAATCGGTGGATATTATTTGGTCTTTTTGAAAGTTATAGAGTCCAAAAGCTATGGTGCGAATATCTGAAAATTGACCACACCTGAAGTACTGACGGCCTATCTAATTTCTTGAGACGCTAACATACCAGAAAAGTACAAATACCCCCCAAATGACCCCTTTTTGGAAAGAAGACATTCCAAGGTATTTAGAAAGATGCATGGTGAGTTTTTGAAGTTGTAATTTTTTCCCACAATTCTTTGCAAAATCAAGGTTTTTTTTTTACTTTTTTTTTTTTCCACAAAATTGTCATATTAGCAGGGTATTTCTCACAGACCGCATATGCATACCACAAATTACACCCCAAAACACATTCTGCTATTACTCCTGAGTATGGCGATACCACATGTGTGAGACTTTTACACAGCGTGGCCACATACAGAGGCCCAACATGCAGGGAGCACCTTCAGGCGTTCTGTAGCACCCAGGCCAATTCTGACATTTCTCTCCTACATGTAAAAATCATCATTTATTAGCTAGAAAATTACTTAGAACCCCAAAACATTATATATGTTTTTTTAGCAAAGACCCTAGAGAATACAATGGTGGTCATTGCAACTTTTTATCTCGCACAATATTTGCGCAGCAATTTTTTTAACGCGTTTTTTTTGGAAAAAAAACAGTTTTGTGCTTTACAAAAACCAAAACAGTAAAGTTAGCCCAATGTTTTTGCTTAATGTGAAAGATGAAGTTACGCCGAGTAAATAGATACCTAACATGTCACCCTTCAAAATTGCACGCGCTTGTGGAATGGCGCCAAACTTTGCTACTCAAAAATCCCCATAGGCGACACTTTAAAATTTTTTACTGGTTACATGTTTTGAGTTACAGAGGAGGTCTAGTGCCAAAATTATTGCTCTCGCTCTACCGATCGCACCGATACCTCACATGTGTGGTTTGAACACCGTTTTCATATGTGGGCGGGACTTACGTATGCGTTCGCTTCTGCATGCGAGCTCACGGGGACAGGGGCGCTTTAAAATTTTTATTTTTTTTTTTATTGTTCATTTTACTTTATTTATTTTAGTTTGATGCTTTTTTCCAAAAAAAAAAATTTTTGACCACTTTTATTCCTATTACAAGGAATGTAAACATCCTTGTAATAGGAATATGGCATGACAGGTCCTCTTTACAGTGAGATATGGGATCAATAAGACCCCACATCTCACCTCTAGGCTAGGAAGTCTGAAATTTAAAAAAAAAAAACGATCCTGGCTTCGATCGTAGCGGTGAGTCGGTAGAAGCACCGGAGGGCGGCGGAAGGGGGGGACATCCCCTCTCGCCTCCCGTAAGAACGATCAAGCAGTGGAACAGCCACTATGATCATTCTTATGGTTTAGGAAATCGCCGGCTGAAAAAGCTGATATCTGAATGATGCCTGTAGCTGCACCCATCATTCAGATATCCCCGCTCAAAGTCAAGGATGTTGTATGACGGCCGGCGGGCGGGAAGTGGTTAAAACACATTTTTTTTTTTTTTTAACACAAAGTTGTCCATTTATACAATATTTCTACCACATAGCATGTACATACAAAAAATGACACCCCAAAATAGATTCTCCTACTCCTCCTGAGTACGGCGATACCACATGTGTGAGACTTCCACAGCCTGGCCACATACAGAGGCCGAGTACAGCCGAGCATGGCTCAGCATGGCTGGGTATGGCGGGGTATTGCGGAGTATGGCAGGGTATTGCGGAGTATGGCGGGGTATGGCGGGGTAATGCAGGGCTTTGCAGAGTGTTGTGGGGGTATTGCAGAGTAATGTGGGGCTTTGCAGAGTATTATGGGGGTATTGCAGAGTAATGTGGGGCTTTGCAGAGTATTATGGGGGCATTGCAGAGTATTGCACAGCAGAAGGGATGGCTGAGCATGGATGGATGGATGGCTGGATGTCTCTGTGCAGCGCTGTGGGCACTACACATCCAGCCCACAGCGCTGCAGCCATCCATCCATCCCCCTCTCATCCACAGTGTACCGATCTGTACACAGGAGGAGAGGAGAGGAACCGGCGTCATCAGATGACGCCGGTCTGTTTACATGTGATCGCGCCGTCATTTGACGGCGCGATCACATGGTAAACGACCGCGATTAGCGGCCATTTACCGGGATCCGTGATGCGCCGGGTCCTCAGGACCCGGCGGTCACGGATGTGCTCAGGTGCGCACCCCAGGGGGCGCGCGAGAGGGGAATTCCGGGAGGACGTCATAGTACGTCCTCCCAGAGTTAAGCAACCGCCCTGTAGCCGTCATTCGGCTATGGGCCGGTTGTTAAGTGGTTAACAGAAACAAAAGCAAAACTTTTTATTTTTTTCAAAATTTTCGGTCTTTTTTTATTTGTTTAGCAAACAATAAAAACCGCAGAGGTGATCAAATACCACCAAAAGAAAGGTCTATTTGTGGGAACAAAATGATAAAAATTTAGTTTGGGTACAGTGTAGCATGACCGCGCAATTGTCATTCAAACTGCGACAGCGCTGAAAGCTGAAAATTGGTCTGGGCAGGAAGGTGTCTAAGTGCCCTGTATTGAAGTGGTTAAAAAACACTGGGAGATTCTTAGTATGGACAAAATTCTTAAAGTGTTACCAAAAGAACCAATGTTCATCTATAGAAAAACATCATCTTTTGGAGATAGGATTGTTAAAAAAAAGTGCTAGACCCTCCACAAAAACCAAAGATGTTTTGGGATAGGAATGGCTTTTATGCTTGCAGGAGATGTAAGGCTTGCCAACAGACTAACACTCATATCAGAGCAGGGGTGTACCTAGTGCTTTGGCACCCGGGGTGGATCCAATATCTGGCACCCCCCCCCCACCTTAAAATTTAAAAATACCCCACTGTGCAGCCTGCATACCTCTGCATCCTTAACCACTTGAGCCCCGGACCATTATGCTGCCTAAGGACCAGAGGTCTTTTTCCAATTTGGCACTGCGTCGCTTTAACTGCTAATTGCGCGGTCATGCAATGCTGTACCCAAACGAAATTTGCGTCCTTTTCTTCCCACAAATAGAGCTTTCTTTTGATGGTATTTGATCACCTCTGCAGTTTTTATTTTTTGCGCTATAAACGGAAAAAGACCGAAAATTTTGAAAAAAAATGATATTTTCTACTTTTTGTTATAAAAATAATCCAATAAACTAAATTTTAGTCATACATTTAGGCCAAAATGTATTCGGCCACATGTCTTTGGTAGAAAAAATGTCAATAAGCATATATTTATTGGTTTGCGCAAAAGTTATAGCGTCTACAAACTAGGGTACATTTTCTGTAATTTACACAGCTTTTAGTTTATGACTGCCTATGTCATTTCTTGAGGTGCTAAAATGGCAGGGCAGTACAAAACCCCCACAAATGACCCCATTTTGGAAAGTAGACACCCCAAGGAAATTGCTGAGAGGCATGTTGAACCCATTGAATATTTATTTTTTTTGTCCCAAGTGATTGAATAATGACAAAAAAAAAAAATATTTACAAAAAGTTGTCACTAAATGATATATTGCTCACACTATGTGGAATTGCACCCCAAAATACATTCAGCTGCTTCTCCTGAGTACGGGGATACCACATGTGTGGGACTTTTTGGGAGCCTAGCCGCATACGGGGCCCCGAAATCCAATCACCGCCTTCAGGATTTCTAAGGGTGAAAATTTTTGATTTCACTCTTCACTGCCTATCACAGTTTCGGAGGCCATGGAATGCCCAGGTGGCACAAAACCCCCCCAAATGACCCAATTTTGGAAAGTAGACACCCCAAGCTATTTGCTGAGAGGCATGGTGAGTATTTTGCAGCTCTCATTTGTTTTTGAAAATGAAGAAAGACAAGAAAAAACTTTTTTTTTCTCTTTTTTCAATTTTCAAAACTTTGTGACAAAAAGTGAGGTCTGCAAAATACTCACTATACCTCTCAGCAAATAGCTTGGGGTGTCTACTTTCCAAAATGGGGTCATTTGGGGGGGTTTTGTGCCACCTGGGCTTTCCATGGCCTCCGAAACTGTGATAGGCAGTGAAGAGTGAAATCAAAAATTCACGCCCTTAGAAAGCCTGAAGGCGGTGCTTGGTTTTCGGGGTCCCGTACGCGGCTAGGCTCCCAAAAAGTCTCACACATGTGGTATCCCCGTACTCAGGAGAAGCAGCAGAATGTATTTTGGGGTGTAATTTCACATACACCCATGGCCTGTTTGAGCAATATATCATTTAGTGACAACTTTGTGCAAAAAAAAAATTTGTCTCTTTCCCGCAACTTGTGTCGCAATATAAAATATTCCATGGACTCGACATGACTCTCAGCAAATAGCTTGGGGTGTCTACTTTCCAAAATGGGGTCATTTGGGGGGGGTTTGAACTGTCCTGGCATTTTATGCACAACATTTAGAAGCTTATGTCACACATCACCCACTCTTCTAACCACTTGAAGACAAAGCCCTTTCTGACACTTATTGTTTACATGAAAAAGTTATTTTTTTTTTTTTGCAAAAAAATTACTTTGAACCCCCAAACATTATATATTTTTTTAAAGCAAATGCCCTACAGATTAAAATGGTGGGTGTTTCATTTTTTTTTTCACACAGTATTTGCGCAGCGATTTTTCAAATGCATTTTTTGGGAAAAAAACACACTTTTTTAAATTTTAATGCACTAAAACACACTATATTGCCAAAATATTTGATGAAATAAAAAAGATGATCTTAGGCCGAGTACATGGATACCAAACATGACATGCTTTAAAATTGCGCACAAACGTGCAGTGGCAACAAAATAAATACATTTTTAAAAGCCTTTACAGGTTACCACTTTAGATTTACAGAGGAGGTCTACTGCAAAAATTACTGCCCTCGATCTGACCTTCGCGGCGATACCTCACATGCATGGTGCAATTGCTGTTTACGTTTGACGACAGACCGCCGCTTGTGTTCGCCTTAGCGCGAGAGCAGGGGGCGACAGGGGTGCTTTTTTTTTTTTCTTTATTATTTTTTTGCTTTTTTATCTTATTTTTAAACTGTTCCTTTCTTTTTTTTTTTTTTTTTTTTTTTTTTTAATCATTTTTATTGTTATCTCGGGGAATGTAAATATCCCCTATGATAGCAATAGGTAGTGACAGGTACTCTTTTTTTTGAAAAAATTGGGGTCTATTAGACCCTAGATCTCTCCTCTGCCCTCAAAGCATCTGACCCAAAATGCTTCCCCAATTTCCCAATGGCGCTATTTACATCCGGCGAAATCTAAGTCATAAAATGCTCGTAGCTTCCGGTTTCTTAGGCCATAGAGATGTTTGGAGCCACTCTGATCTCTGATCAGCTCTATGGTAGGCTGGCTGAATCACCGGCTGCATTTTCAGGTTCCCTGTTGAGACAGGAGAGCCAGAGAAAAACACGGAAGACGGTGGGGGGGGGGCATCCCCTCCCACGGCTTGTAAAAGCAGTCTAGAGGCTAATTAGCCACTAGGATTGCTTTTACATGAAAGCCGACCGCTGGCTGAAAAGAATGATACCAAGATGATACCTAAACCTGCAGGCATCATTCTGGTATAACCATTCAAAGTTGTGAATGGCGTACCTGAAGACAAAAAAACGGTTAACAATAAAGCACAGTAAACGGTAAAGTATAAAAAATTGCATACCTGAAAAGCAAACATGATAAAACATAATAACAATAAAACATTGCAGAATAGAATACAGTAAAAAAGAGCAGAACAATAGAGAGAGAGAGAACAATGAAACGACAACTATTTTTTTTTATTTTATATATATTATTTTTTTTTTACACTTTTTTTGTAACTAACTTTTATAACTGTAACCGGTTCCAGGTTCGGGTCTCTCAAAATGCGATGGCATCTTGGGAGACCCTGTGAAAGTGTGCCTAGTCTGTGCAATGCTGTACCCTACACTAATACTCAACTAGTGAATGGTAGCGTTCAAAACATTCACCAATGCAAAGACCAGGATTGTCAGGACAGGAGGGACAATAATAGCGGGCGTCACGCCTATATCCGCGCTTGCTGTAGACATGACATCTTTTTTGGGGGGGTTCGCTGGGTAGGGGTACTCGGGAGGACATAAAGAAAATGCCTCTCATGCAGCCGACTGCATTTGGTTGGGGATGTGAATGGGGGAATTACGGGCGCTGCAGAAGTGGTGGGTTCCCAATTAGGATTGACGAATGCAGCAGGAAGGGCACTATGGGCACGACGGGCCTGTGTTCGTCTTCTTGATGGCAGCGGGACACTACTTGTGCTTGCCACCTCACCAGCTTGAACTGCACTTATGGGACTCGCCACGTCACCAAGTGTTACTGCAGTGCTGGTTTGACTACGACCGGGGTGTACTAGGCTGCTGGCGCTTGCCAGTTCAATAAAAAGCTACCAAAAAAACTGTTAGCGATCGCAGGGATCAGGCCTGACTCTGCGAACGCTGCAGTTATGCATTTAGTGTTTTGTAAGTGACAGTGATCGATCGATACTGCACTTGGGTGGGCTGGGCTGGGCCGGGCGGAGGGGCAAAATGCAGGTGCTAGTAGGTATCTGGGCTGATCCCGCTAACACTGCGTTTTTGGGAACCCTAAACTGCTGGGGACGCCAGTATGGATCTGATCGGATCAGATATTGATCCGTTCAGATACTATACCACTAAGGGAGGCGTATGCTGCGTGCGTAGGTGTTAGCGGTACTGGCGCTAATCTGACGCTGCTTGGGGCTGGTGCTTGCCAGTTCACCAAAATACTACCAAAAAAACTGTTAGCGATCGCAGGGATCAGGCCTGACTCTGCGAACGCTGCAGTTATGCGTTTAGTGTTTTGTAAGTGACAGTGATCGATCGATACTGCACTTGGGTGGGCTGGGCTGGGCCGGGCGGAGGGGCAAAACGCAGGTGCTAGCAGGTATCTGGGCTGATCCCGCTAACACTGCGTTTTTGGGAACCCTAAACTGCTGGGGACGCCAGTATAGATCTGATCGGATCAGATATTGATCCGATCAGATACTATACCACTAAGGGAGGCGTATGCTGCGTGCGTGGGTGTTAGCGGTACTGGCGCTAATCTGACGCTGCCTGGGGCGACGCATATCACCGCTGGGCGATCAGGGGGCTAAACCTTTATTCGGTAATAAACGGCGGGTGCCCTGACACTATAAAAAATAAACAAACTAACCAGCGTCACCCGTAACAGTTATACGGTGATCAGTGGTGAAAGGGTTAACTAGGGGGCCATCAAGGGGTTAAAACATTTATTAGGTAGTATATGGGGGTCCCTGTCGCTATAAAACGCTGACGGCGAACCTAAATATTTAGGTCCCTAACTAGCGTCACCAGCGACACTAATACAGCGATCAGAAAAATGATCGCTTAGCGACACTGGTGACGGGGGGTGATCAAGGGGTTAAAACTTTATTAGGGGGGGTTAGGGGGGTATCCTAGACCTAAAGGGGGCTAATACTAACTGTCCCAACACTGTAACTGTCACAAACTGACACCATGCAGTAATCAGAAAAAAAAAAAAAACTGCTGGTGTCAGTTTGTGATAGGGGGGGGATCGGGGTGTTTTGTGTGCCTGGCATGTTCTACTGTGTGTGTAGTGTTTGTGCACTCACATACCTGTCTTCTCTCCTCGGGTCGGAACGGAAATTACCGAGCTGAGGAGAGATGACATCATTTCCTTTGCTGCTGTTTAGCATACAGCAGCAAAGGAATGATTCGATTGGCCGGCGGCGATCGCGAGGGGGGGGGGCCACGAATGGATGGCCTCCCCCTCACCTCCGATCGCCGTGGGACAAAAGACGACCGCCTCGGGCACCGGGGGGGGGGTCCGATCGGACCCCCCACCCGCGGAAGGCAAATCACGTACATGTACGTGATTTTGCCTGTCCGTGCCACCTTGCCGACGTACATCGGCGTGAGGCGGTCGTCAAGTGGTTAAATATCTCTTTGTCACTACTGTGTACATTATACAGCACCCTGCACCTCTGGACCCCTTTACATTACACAGCACCCTGCACCTCTGGACCCCTTTACATTACACAGCACCCTGCATCTCTGGTCCCTTTTACATTACACAGTACCCTGCACCTCTGGACCCCTTTACATTACACAGCACCCTGCACCTCTGGACCCCTTTACATTACACAGCACCCTGCACCTCTGGTCTAAGGTCCATAAAAATACATCATGTTTTATTATTGAGAAAGGTTCTGTATCTGGTTAGATTTAGCCACAAGTGTGTAATATATATGTATGTATGTATGTATGTATATATATATATATATATATATATATATATATATATATATATATATATATATACACCCATTGTTTTATTACACCGGTTTTGCAAGTAAGAGGTTAATTGCCGTTATTAGGCTTTCACCTTCAGAGTTCCCTATGCCACATTCTGATTTTAATGTTCACAATAATGTGCATTTTAAATGTGAACAGATCCTAACCGGCTCTCATCGCTGGATTTGAGCATGGGAATGTATTTTATTATCATTAATATTTCTTTCCGATTGTTTGCATTACTTATCAACATATTGTGATATTTTTGCGATATTCCAAACATCTATGAATTTTAGCATGAATATGGTATACGATTAATGATGATTGGGTATAGTTGTTTAGCTCACCTCTTTGGACGGACATATGGGAGGACAGTGTTCAGTTTCAGGGTTCCCAGCATTGTAACATTTGCCCGACCTAGCTGTGTATGGTTTACACTGATTTCCATTATTAGTTTTAGTGGTTAGGATGTAAACCTATCACAGGGTTTTATAAAGTGATATATTTAGTCTGTATCGATATTTGAAATTGTAATATGTATTTGTATGTTAACATTCCGTTAGTGCTGTGTGAGCGGTGATAATGACTTCTGTTTGTGCAGGTTTGATTTAATTTGCGGGTTCAAACAGCTGGTGTTCACACATCTTACGGATATGTTTTTTGTTCACCTCTGCTAGATGTATTGATAGACTTATACAGTGAGAGTTCGATCGTTCTCTGGTGGGAACCACTGATGATTGAGCACCTGGCACAAAAGGGGTTAACACACAACACTGAGCGGTTATAAATTAGCAAGTCTTGCCGTGTGGGTCACGCCTATTGATAAAGACGGATTCACGAAACGCGTCTAGGTGTACTGCAGGGCTTGCTGCATTGGTTATCGGCTCCGGCATCTTCCCGGGAACCACCATCGACGATCACAGCTCTCCGACAGGTGGGGAGACCGACTGTACAGTGCATTATTTATTGTATGCATCTTTCAAACATTTGTTTGGAAGTGTAATGTATTACGGGAAGGGGTTTATATTTTAAATAAAAAGCTTTACAGTTTTACACCATGAGGCTTCCTTTCCCTTCCTTCTGTCCAAGTAATCATGGAAAACTTTTTCAGCTGGTTACATCCTGGTGAATCAGAAGACGAAAGTGTGAGATCCCTTTTTGGTCGATCATTTTCCGAGCTTTGGTCGGATGTTTGTTTGGCAGTGATCCCAGCCACCTAACACACATACAGAGGCTGTTGTATATTGGGAATCTGGTGAGTGCAATTCCTATAGGGAGTGGAATCACAAGGTGTGGTGATGGATGACAGTCTAAAACATCTGATGTGTCCCACATGAACTGTCACATGCATTTGCTGAATTTTGATGCCAGTCGGATGCACAGATCAATACCCTTTTATATAACATTTGAAGTTATAGCGCTGCTGAAGTTTGAAGGACTAATTACTAGTTTTTTATTGCCTTCTTTTTGACATGGTAACATTGTACTACTCTAGGGAAGTGATCAGTCATTGTTTTTTTTTTTTTTTTTTTACACATTATGTTTGTATATAGAAATGTAATTCATTGCTATATGCAAGCATTTTACAGAATGAAATTGATTCATTCGGTTTGTTTTGTTGTGATTTGCTGTGATTGGCCCAAGTCTGTACCATGTGATCACTGTGACCAATCACTACTAGCAACACAATTGTACACAATGGGTGGCTTGAAAGGAAGCCATCCATTGTTTACAACTGTCACGTGACCTGCTGTGATTGGTTACAGCAGCCACATGGTGTCGGCAGCGGGCAGCTACAGTGATCAGTCATCAGCTGTGTCCGGTGGATGCAGTGGTGACAGATCACGCCACTGTGCGCCCCCTGCGAGGATGTCACACGATGTTCACCTCGATCAAGGAGAGCCAGCCCCTTTCCATTGGTGGTCAGTGTGTGGAGGTGACCCCTTTCAATGGCGGTCAGTGTGTGGAGGTGACCCCTATCAATGGCGGTCAGTGTGTGGAGATGACCCCTTCCAATGGGGGTCAGTGTGTGGAGATGACCCCTTCCAATGGGGGTCAGTGTGTGGAGGTGACCCCTTCCAATGGGGGTCAGTGTGTGGGGGTGACCCCTTCCAATGGTGGTCAGTGTGTGGTGGTGACCCCTTCCAATGGTGGTCAGTGTGTGGGGGTGACCCCTTCCAATGGTGGTCAGTGTGTGGGGGTGACCCCTTCCAATGGCGGTCAGTGAAAGGGGGTGATCTCTTCCAATGGCGGTCAGTGAAAGGGGGAGCTCACTCTACCTTGGCTCAACACTTGAGGAACCCCACCAACTTCAGGAGGAACCCTGGTTGGGAAGCCCTGTCCTAGGGAGTATGGAGGTGGGATTGGTCCAGTGGAAGGCTTGATGGAGGAAAGGAAGGATGAGTATGTGCAGCTGAAGGGAGCAAAGGAAAGATGAGTATGTGCGGTTGCAGAGAGCAGTGGAAGAATGAGTATATGCGGCTGGAGGGAGCAAGGGGAGGAACACCACCTGCACACTGGGGATGGATAAAGACTCTCGCTTGTGTGCAGTCTCTTTTATAAAGAAGATGTTCTCCTTTTTGAATGAAACCTTTCCCGCACTCTGAACAGCAAAATAGCCTATGAAGCCTGAACGTTCACAAGAAGACAGTTTATAAATTGTTGCCATAGCAGTGGTAAAAAAAAGCACTTGTGGGTTTAACCAATCCTTATTTATTTTTTTAAATTCTCCTTTAAGTGTGTCAAGGGGTGTGTCCTATGCCTACATACTTTTGTTAATAGGTGCCCCTCATTCTGGGGACTGGCAAGAGGTCTATTTGCCCATTGCTGATACTGCTAGAACGGGCCTGAGCCACTGAGAGCGGGATGCTAAGTGTACCCAATCCATACCGCACCCATAATGCACTCTGGACCACACTAATACCAACACTCTATACTAAAAGCCATTGCTTGACTATTTCATGTCCTAGGCAAGACAAACGTCACTCTTGTTGTCTCCTCGGTGAGCGGACTCACCGGGTCAGCAGAACTTTTTCTCCATCCTGAGACATGATGCCCACCTCCTCTACACTCCAGCTGTCTTCTGACTCCTGGGAGTCGGCTCAGTGTCCCCCTCCTCACAGGCTGAGCTGCTGCTGACCTCCTCTGCAGCAGTCATGATGGATGTACTCCACGGCTGCTGCTTTCTCTGGAGTCAGTCAACGCCCCAACCCTGTGTATTTTGGCGGTCTTCAGCCCCTCGTGTTCCTCAGTCAGGCTGATAGTGAAGTCAGCGGCCATGGCTGCGCCCCCCTGCCTAGCGGCAGCGCCAATCCTGCCTATACTGCATCTGAACCACATCTACCTTGCACCTCTGCCAAGACTATACCACACCTATACAGCATGCAAGTTAACTGGGACTGTCATCAAGTGCACTGACACTCTTAAAGGGCCCCAATGATTGCTGGCAGAAGAACATCTCAATGGACTGCCCCTCCTGTAATAATTATTTTAAAAGCCCCCTTTGTTCCCCTGTACCCTCCGCTACCATCCTCCTTTTCTTTGGGACAGTGCATACCCAGTTGGTCTAGGACTAGTGTTACCGCCATAAATGTGCTCTTGCGGTATAGGTCCAGCACTTTTCTTTGATGAAGAGCTACTATTGGGTACTAAGTATGACTTTTGGTGAATTCCTGTGCTATTGTATGTGCAAGAGGGGCGCTGAGGTCAAGGCAAAGTTCTGATTGGATTCCCTGTGAAATGTTGTGGTGGGATTTGAAATGGGCAGTTCATGCAGGAAAACCCCCAAATATCTTGTTAATGTAGGAAAATTTGGCCTGGCTAAGAGCCAGGCCTGAGTTGGATCTGGGTCAGGGCTGAGTGACTCAGGGAGGCTGGATGACTCAGCAAGCAGCACCTCTGGTAACTCCCCCTGCTCTCTGTAACCTTGGAGAAGCTTCCAGAAGTAGAGGTTGGAGGAGCTGCTTGGAGTATTGATGAGGGCCACAGCCAGGGGCGTTGCTAGGTCTGCAAAAGATCTGGGGCTAGAGCCCATAGCAGCGTTCACCAACCTTTTTTGCAGGCCCGCCGGGGGGCCGGTGGTAAGCAATTTTTCCCAGGCAATGTCTGGTGTTAGCACTTCCATCATCATGGCACCATGGATGATATGGTGTCGGGGTGATTGAAGCGCATTGTTTCTATTGTTACAGTCTAATATATAATGAAGTGGTTCAACTCACCATAATGCAGAATCAGTGAAAGCCCTCGGCGTGTCACTTGCCAAATCTCCTGTCACCAGATGCAGCGTGTCACTTGCCACTGTCGCCTGTCACCAAATGTGGATTGTCATTTGCCACTTTCACCTGGCAGCAGATGCGGATTGTCACTTGCCACCTCTCCTGCCACCATTTGCAGATTGTCACTTGCCATGTCACTGGCCACCAGATGTGGATTGTCACTTGCCATGCCAGCCAGTGCCACCAAATGTGCATTGATGCTCCATTGGTGGCAGGCTGACAGCACTGGTACATTTAGTGAGGGCAGGAGAGCAGTGATGTGGGGCAGGCAGTGAGAGATGTCATCTCGCTTTTCCCTGCCGCATCTCCGACATTGAAGCAAGGGGTTCTGGCTGCAAAGTGGAGCTCCACCGATGACCAGAAGCACGTGACCTCCACTCCACCGCGCTGTGAGGGCGGAAGAGCGCTGATGTGTGGTGGGCAGTGAGAGATGATGTCATCTCTCTGCTGCCCGCCGCGCCTCGCTCCCACATTGAAGAGGCCCGGCTGCGAAGAGCGCTGATGTGGAGCGGACGGAGAGAGATGTCATCTCTGCTTGTCTGCCCGCTCACCTCTCTCTTCTCCTCCACATTTCTCATGCAGCCAGCCCGCCCACCGCAGCAGCCGCGACCCGCTGTTTAGGCAGAGGCCCTGCGGCAAGAGACTCAGGGCTATGGTCCCCAGATTCGGGGCTATAGCCCCATTAGCCACCCCCCCCTAGCGATGCCCCTGGCCTCAGCCAATCCCCAGCAAAACGGGCTGGCAGGGGGCAGGCACCTCATGAATATTAATGGGTCATGCCAGCAGGGGCAATCGGGTGGAAGATGGAGTGCTGAGGAGGCTGTCAGTGGCCCTTGAGCATGCCCCCTAGTCTGGGGGGGTGACCTGGGGATCAGGTGCTGGAGGAACCCTCTACAACTCACAGAGGAAATTCTTCCTGGAGGCACGGGAGCAAGGAGAGGATGGCAGGAGAGAGTCGGCACATCCAGGAGAGTCAGCCAGATGGGCTGGTGAGTGAGCAGACTGGGAAGAACTGTGGTGTCAGTCAGAAGGACTGTGGAGAAGTAGCCAGGGGGGCTAGTAAAAATGGGAGGAGGGCTGGCAGGGCCTGAAGAGGTGGTGCTGGGACCAGTGACCACAGGGGGGAGGGTAGTAAATGTGTTTGTGGTGTCACTCTACATTCCACAAGTATAGAGGCTGCGAGTCCCTGCCTGTAATGGGCAATTTCTATAGACTTTTACAGAGCGACACTGCTGATGTTTTTGAAAGCAATATAGCACTGTATATACTAGGAGCTGTCCAGGAAGTTTGCTTTGAAGTCAAGTGGGCATCCCATTATTTCCCCATCCAAGTTATTAATCCCTCAATAAAATAACAAAACAAAGTGCTGGACTGTTTTTTGGACTCTGGGAACCTGTGAAAATTCGATGTGCCTGGCTGTGCAGAGTTGGGAAGTTCCAGTTCATCTTCATCTCCTATATGGGGTGCGCTACACTTATGATCCTAAGCTACAATTGTATCTTAACTAGGGATCGACCGATATCATTTTTTCGGTGCCGAACCGATATTTCGGCCACCTCTCCTGCTGATAGCCGATATTTTTTGCCGTTATTTTGTACATTTTTAAAAAAAAATTTTTAGACTGTCATTCTACATTTTTTTTTTTTTGTTTTTTTTTTGTTTTGTTTTTGTTTTGTTTTTTAATCACGGTTATTGCTGTCGCCGATACCAATTACCAATACTTTTTTTTTTTTTTTTTTTTTTTTTAATAAATTCTTTATTTATAGAAACATAGGATTTCAACATTCAGCATACATTGGTACAAAAGGTATAACAGTTTTGCTCATGTTAATGAAACATCTCAACTGGTCTGACCATGCAAATCAACAGTGATGTGATACTATTTTAGATATCCAAACTCTAGTTTTGAGAGGCTCATCATGCCTCAAGTGGGAAAAGAGAGGGGCAGTGGGACTTTAAATGAGGCATGGGTAGGTCTTTGAAAAAGTCTAGGATACCTTATGTTAAATTAACTATCACCACCCCTTGAGGGGCTAAAAGCTGTATAGCCATAGAGAAATGCTAATCAAAGAAATGCATAGACATCAATTCATGAGTAATATAATAATCATAGTATAATGCATCATAATATACAATACATAAATCATGCACATCGAGGCACAATAAAAATAGTAGTCATGTTGATAGAAACGTTGTTTATAAACGCTGTTTGAAAATAATTGATACAAGCAATCACAGTTCTAAAATGGGTATACAAAAAAGGTGAACAAGGTACTCCGAATAACAATGTTAATAAGTATAAATGGTATACGATAGAATTCATAGATGAACCAAACTTGAAATGGCAACCCTGAGTGTAGACTCTACGCGTTTCATGGCGTTTAAAGCCAATCATCAGGAGTGGGATGCATCAAGAGATGACTAGAAAAATAAATAAAACAAATCAATAAGTAGATCATTGGAGTCTCGATTAAAATCATGCTTACACAAGGTAAAGCAGGTATTTTAGAATATATAAATGCACATTACCTTTTGGCAACAACCCAGTACATAACCCAAACAGTCCAATTGTGGAATAATGAAGGTGGCCCTGAGAGAGCTGTCTCCCCCGGGGTTGAGGCCAAGGACACACAAGGCTAACCCCCAAACCGAAACTCCACATGGGGGCTGGAGAATCAGAGAGGGGGTAGAGAGGAACAGCAGCCAGGGAGAGAGACAGACAGCCAAAACACACTTCCCAAGTAGGAGGCATACATGTATGGGCCACATATGAAGTTCTGCAATAAATAAAAGAAAAAGAATAAATAAGGAGGAGATGTGTAACAAAGAGATGGGGATGAATGTGTCAAAAAAAAAAAAAAAAAAAAAAAAAAAAATAGAACAATGTTGTGAATGAAGAAAAGTAAAATGTAAAACCAAGCAGGCGCTAGAGTGTGTCTGACACCTGCCCCAAAAAAATAACTGGGTGGTGAGAACCAACAAACAAAAGATATATATAAATAATGTATACTAGCAATGTTGCCAATGTATTGGTATTTAAATGAGAGGCATAAAAATAAAATAAATAAATAATGCACACCTGTGTACAGAGAAATAAAGCATGATGTGAATAGGTGTGTAATAATGAAAAGAAACAGCCTGATTACCTGAGGTGTGGATGAAGACCCATATATCCTCTCCTCCTGAGAAAAAAGTGTGGAATGAACTGCCAGCTCATCCCGACCTTTGTATCCTCAGCCTAAGGGCGTGTCCCAGCCAACGTCATGCAATCACGTTTGGCCAAAGAAATAGACGGGGCAAACAACCAACTGAGGCACAGAGATCTCAGCAGCAGTTCATCCCCGCCCATCCAGCCTGAGTGAGATGGAGGGAGCATAAACGCAGGTCGGCGTCGGAAGGACACCGCACCAGCGGCATGCTGGGCATGACGCCGATGCGCCAAAATCCAGCCCCGCCACCATCGCTGAAGAGATGGGTGGGGGGAGAAGGAGCTGGGCGCATCGCAACCCCGGGGGAAGAGAGATCAATCAGAAAGGACCACCCACCCTGTGGGTGGGGCGTGCCAAACAGGCAATGGAAAAAACAACAAAAGGAAGAGATAAAGAGTGGACTGTATCTCTAAACTAACAGAGGGTAGAGACTAAATTGAAATAGCCAGTGATCCAAAGAACGAGTAGGTTACTGAATGGACCAAATGAAGAGGAAGTAAGAAAACGGATGCCAGCGTAAAAATAGCTCTTGGGACTAAAAGCCCAGATTAAGTAGTTGCGTTAGTGAAGTGGGGCATGACAGGTCAAAGAGGGAAACGGGTGTCTTCCACCCAAATAAACATATTGTAAAGCAGTTGACCTGATTGGGCTCCACAGTTACCATAACCATGTCTCCATCCCTGTATATACATTAAAAAGCAAAAGAGAGGGGCAGTGGGACTTTAAATGAGGCATGGGTAGGTCTTTGAAAAAGTCTAGGATACCTTATGTTAAATTAACTATCACCACCCCTTGAGGGGCTAAAAGCTGTATAGCCATAGAGAAATGCTAATCAAAGAAATGCATAGACATCAATTCATGAGTAATATAATAATCATAGTATAATGCATCATAATATACAATACATAAATCATGCACATCGAGGCACAATAAAAATAGTAGTCATGTTGATAGAAACGTTGTTTATAAACGCTGTTTGAAAATAATTGATACAAGCAATCACAGTTCTAAAATGGGTATACAAAAAAGGTGAACAAGGTACTCCGAATAACAATGTTAATAAGTATAAATGGTATACGATAGAATTCATAGATGAACCAAACTTGAAATGGCAACCCTGAGTGTAGACTCTACGCGTTTCATGGCGTTTAAAGCCAATCATCAGGAGTGGGATGCATCAAGAGATGACTAGAAAAATAAATAAAACAAATCAATAAGTAGATCATTGGAGTCTCGATTAAAATCATGCTTACACAAGGTAAAGCAGGTATTTTAGAATATATAAATGCACATTACCTTTTGGCAACAACCCAGTACATAACCCAAACAGTCCAATTGTGGAATAATGAAGGTGGCCCTGAGAGAGCTGTCTCCCCCGGGGTTGAGGCCAAGGACACACAAGGCTAACCCCCAAACCGAAACTCCACATGGGGGCTGGAGAATCAGAGAGGGGGTAGAGAGGAACAGCAGCCAGGGAGAGAGACAGACAGCCAAAACACACTTCCCAAGTAGGAGGCATACATGTATGGGCCACATATGAAGTTCTGCAATAAATAAAAGAAAAAGAATAAATAAGGAGGAGATGTGTAACAAAGAGATGGGGATGAATGTGTCAAAAAAAAAAAAAAATAGAACAATGTTGTGAATGAAGAAAAGTAAAATGTAAAACCAAGCAGGCGCTAGAGTGTGTCTGACACCTGCCCCAAAAAAATAACTGGGTGGTGAGAACCAACAAACAAAAGATATATATAAATAATGTATACTAGCAATGTTGCCAATGTATTGGTATTTAAATGAGAGGCATAAAAATAAAATAAATAAATAATGCACACCTGTGTACAGAGAAATAAAGCATGATGTGAATAGGTGTGTAATAATGAAAAGAAACAGCCTGATTACCTGAGGTGTGGATGAAGACCCATATATCCTCTCCTCCTGAGAAAAAAGTGTGGAATGAACTGCCAGCTCATCCCGACCTTTGTATCCTCAGCCTAAGGGCGTGTCCCAGCCAACGTCATGCAATCACGTTTGGCCAAAGAAATAGACGGGGCAAACAACCAACTGAGGCACAGAGATCTCAGCAG
The DNA here is from genome assembly GCA_037953035.1 of Aquarana catesbeiana. NCBI lineage: Eukaryota > Metazoa > Chordata > Amphibia > Anura > Ranidae > Aquarana > Aquarana catesbeiana. The sequence continues at coordinate 36,920 of JBBHAA010002001.1, forward strand.
CAGTTCATCCCCGCCCATCCAGCCTGAGTGAGATGGAGGGAGCATAAACGCAGGTCGGCGTCGGAAGGACACCGCACCAGCGGCATGCTGGGCATGACGCCGATGCGCCAAAATCCAGCCCCGCCACCATCGCTGAAGAGATGGGTGGGGGGAGAAGGAGCTGGGCGCATCGCAACCCCGGGGGAAGAGAGATCAATCAGAAAGGACCACCCACCCTGTGGGTGGGGCGTGCCAAACAGGCAATGGAAAAAACAACAAAAGGAAGAGATAAAGAGTGGACTGTATCTCTAAACTAACAGAGGGTAGAGACTAAATTGAAATAGCCAGTGATCCAAAGAACGAGTAGGTTACTGAATGGACCAAATGAAGAGGAAGTAAGAAAACGGATGCCAGCGTAAAAATAGCTCTTGGGACTAAAAGCCCAGATTAAGTAGTTGCGTTAGTGAAGTGGGGCATGACAGGTCAAAGAGGGAAACGGGTGTACATACATTATTTATATATATCTTTTGTTTGTTGGTTCTCACCACCCAGTTTTTTTTTTGGGGCAGGTGTCAGACACACTCTAGCGCCTGCTTGGTTTTACATTTTACTTTTCTTCATTCACAACATTGTTCTATTTTTTTTTTTTTTTTTTGACACATTCATCCCCATCTCTTTGTTACACATCTCCTCCTTATTTATTCTTTTTCTTTTATTTATTGCAGAACTTCATATGTGGCCCATACATGTATGCCTCCTACTTGGGAAGTGTGTTTTGGCTGTCTGTCTCTCTCCCTGGCTGCTGTTCCTCTCTACCCCCTCTCTGATTCTCCAGCCCCCATGTGGAGTTTCGGTTTGGGGGTTAGCCTTGTGTGTCCTTGGCCTCAACCCCGGGGGAGACAGCTCTCTCAGGGCCACCTTCATTATTCCACAATTGGACTGTTTGGGTTATGTACTGGGTTGTTGCCAAAAGGTAATGTGCATTTATATATTCTAAAATACCTGCTTTACCTTGTGTAAGCATGATTTTAATCGAGACTCCAATGATCTACTTATTGATTTGTTTTATTTATTTTTCTAGTCATCTCTTGATGCATCCCACTCCTGATGATTGGCTTTAAACGCCATGAAACGCGTAGAGTCTACACTCAGGGTTGCCATTTCAAGTTTGGTTCATCTATGAATTCTATCGTATACCATTTATACTTATTAACATTGTTATTCGGAGTACCTTGTTCACCTTTTTTGTATACCCATTTTAGAACTGTGATTGCTTGTATCAATTATTTTCAAACAGCGTTTATAAACAACGTTTCTATCAACATGACTACTATTTTTATTGTGCCTCGATGTGCATGATTTATGTATTGTATATTATGATGCATTATACTATGATTATTATATTACTCATGAATTGATGTCTATGCATTTCTTTGATTAGCATTTCTCTATGGCTATACAGCTTTTAGCCCCTCAAGGGGTGGTGATAGTTAATTTAACATAAGGTATCCTAGACTTTTTCAAAGACCTACCCATGCCTCATTTAAAGTCCCACTGCCCCTCTCTTTTGCTTTTTAATGTATATACAGGGATGGAGACATGGTTATGGTAACTGTGGAGCCCAATCAGGTCAACTGCTTTACAATATGCCTCAAGTGGGATTAATTGTATTTTTAGAAAATTGCTGTATAAAAAAAGCACGACCTACAGGTCGTCATTGACATTAAAAAGAAAAAAAAGCTAGACCAATTGGGAATAGGGAAAAGTAAGGAAGAGAAATGTAAGGGAGAGAGAGAGAGAGAGAGAAGAAAAAAAGGGAAAAAAAAAAAGGGGGGGGGGGAGAGAGAGGGAACAGTAATAGAGGGGGGGATGAAGGGTGGGGGGGTGGAGGGGTAGGTATAGGGAGAGAGATAATGAGAAGAGGGGGTCCCCTTCCTCCAGCCCTGCCAACGGTGTGTACAGTGGTCCTCACGCGAATGAGCATGTCTAAAATTTTATGCCACCAGCCCTGCAAACTCCTCGGAGTAGTAAAATTCGAGCCAATAGTACCACTTCTTGAGGAACTTCTCTCTGAGTCCCCTCTCGGTTGCCACAAGATCCTCCATGTTGTATACCTCCGCTATCTTCTTCAACCACATTTCTACTCCCGGGGGCTCTGCCCGCTTCCATAGCAGGGGAATACAACTTTTCGCTACCGTGACCAGTAGGGGCAGAATTGACTTCCTGTATGACTTGCTCGGTATTTCATGGTGGTGTATTAAGAAGAACTCTGGACTCTTGGGCAGCTTTCGGTCCGTGAACTTCTGTGTGATGCGATGGACCTCAGTCCAGAAGGGTGTCAAGAGTCTACAGGAGTCTACAGGACCAGAAGATGTGGAGAAGAGTGCCTGCCTCCTCCCCACACCTCCAGCATAGATCTGAACTCTGCGGGAACATCCGGTGCAGCCTAACTGGGGTATAGTACCATTGTGACAGCACTTTAAAACCCGCCTCCTGTTGATTGGCGCATATCGATGTTTTATACGTAAAGAGAATAATTCTTTCCACTTGTCTCTCGGACAACACTACACCTAGGTCTCGCTCCCACTTGGTTATATAGGGAGGTCTGTACCCCTGGGGGGATGTGATCAGAAGTTGATACAATAACGAGATGGCGTGACGTACTGGCTCTTGTTCAGAGCAAAGAGTCTCAAAAGAAGTCAAGGGTCTTAAGAAAGGCGCCGGAGCGGGCTGAGATTTAATAAAGTGAGCTAATTGGAGCTTCTGCCAAAAGGAGAGGCCCATTAATCGAGGGTCATTCATGATGTTTTCTCTTGACAACCACTTGCCGTTCTCAGAGAAGTGGCGAAGTTGACTTCTGTCCCTCCCCTTCAGCTCTTGAAGTCTGGGATCACACAATCCCGGGCTAAAGTCAGGATTTCCAATTACCGGAGTAAGTGGCGAGGGGGTGGGCGCTATCTGATGCTCACTAAAGATTTTTTGGGCCATTCGCCACGTCTCTCCAACCGTAGGATGCTTAGTTACACTTTCAGGAAGGTTTTCCTGGCACCAGGGCAGTCCATCCAAATCTATCCCTGACAGGAGCCGTTCTATTTGGATCCATTGTTTTAATGTCCCGTGGCGACACCAATCAACTATTCTCGTCAAATGGCATGCCTTGTGATATAGGTTCACATCCGGGAAGGCCATTCCCCCTAGCATTTTTGGTAAGCGTAAAATCGACTGGGCCAGTCGCGGGGGCTTCCCGGCCCAGACGAACATGACCAATGCTCGATTAGCTGCTCTCAGAAAGGCACTTGGGATCCTAATAGGGAGGGTCTGAAGATAGTACAATATTCGGGGCATAATGTTCATCTTTATTATGCTACACCGTCCAAACCAGGAAAACATGCCCGTCTGCCACTTCTGTAAGTCTTTTTTGATATCTGTCAACAGGAGGGGAAAGTTTAGGGAGAAGGTCTCCTCTATCTTGCTAGCCAGGCGTATACCCAAGTATTTAATGGAGGAACTCGCCCATTTAAAAGGAAAATCTGCTCGTAGCAGGTTGTTAAGGGAGACCGGCATGGTTATATTTAATGCTTCCGATTTCTGGAAATTGATTTTGAAAAAAGACAGCTTACCATACTTCTGCAATTCCGACAGCAGGTTTGGTATAGAAACCAGTGGATTGGATATGAAAAAAAGCAGGTCGTCAGCAAAAGCTGCTAACTTAGGGGCCAGGGAATCACTTAGATGTATTCCAGATATGTCGGGGTTGGCCCTCACCGTACGGAGGAAAGGTTCCAGGGACAAGATAAATATTAATGGGGATAAGGGACAGCCCTGCCGTGTCCAATTGGTTATACCAAAGGGGGAGGAAAGTTGGCCATTTATTTTGACTTGGGCTGAAGGTCTGGAATAGATGGCATGTACCCAGTTCATCATCCGCTGGCCTAAGCCTACGTGACGAAGGGTCTCAATCAGAAAAGGCCAGTGCACCCTATCAAACGCCTTTTCGGCGTCAGTTGAGAGGAGCAACATCAAGGTTCTCCGTGTTTTGGCGGCATGAATAAGGTTAATTGCCTTCGTGGTGTTGTCCCTCGCCTCCCTCAAGGGTACAAAGCCCACCTGGTCTGAGTGTATGAGCGAGGGAATCCACTCCGACAACCTCATGGAGAGGACCTTTGTAAAGATCTTTAGGTCCACGTTGAGGAGCGATATTGGCCTGTAATTTTGACATAGCAAGGGGTCCTTATCTTCCTTTGGTATCACGGACATGAACGCACGTAGGCAATCTTCTGGTGGGATCGTCCCTTCTCCGGCATCATTATAAGCTGCTAGAAAGTGTGGCATCAATAGATCGCCAAAGGTCTTATAATATGTTAGTGAGTACCCATCTGGGCCCGGTGCCTTGCCAGCTTGCATTCGTGCTATAGCTATCGTCACTTCTTCGCTTGATAGCGGTTCTTCCATAACCTTCAGAGCCTTCTCGGGTATTCGAGGGAGGCCTGACTTTTGAATATACTCCCGTATAGCTTTCCTTTCTAGGGATTTCTCCCTTTCTGAGGATCGACGTGGCAGGTTATACAATGAGGTATAGTACTTACAAAATTGATTCGCAATTTCTTCAGTAGTATGTACCTTAGTGCCACCCTCCCCCCTAAGCTCCGGGATAAAGGTTTGCACCCTTTGGGTTCTCAAGGCCCGTGCCAACAGTTTACCACATTTGTTACTGTGCTCATAGAAGGTACGTTTACACTTTGCTATAACTTCTTTGGCCATAGTTAAACTTTTTTTTTTTAATGTCATGTGCTAGTGGCACGTGTGTCAGTAGTTTTTTGTTTTTGTTTTTACAATTTAATTTTTTACAAATAATTTTTTTAAATTATTTTTTACAAATTATTTTGTTATGTTTTTTTTACAATGCGTTCTTTTTATAAAGGGGGGGGGGGGAGTGGACAATGTCAGTGTGTTTTTTTATTTTTTATTATTGCAATTCTTTTTTTTTTATTTTATTTTTATTATTATTAGCCCTGTTGGGGGGCTTTGGTAAGATATCAGGGGTCTTAACAGACCCCTGACATCTCCCCTTTGAGGCAGGGAAAGGGACTGAGGACACATGTTTCCCTTCCCCTTCTCAGCAGCCTCAGCTGCACTGAAAATGAATGGAGAGGAGACAGAGGCTCCTCACCATTCATAAACTGAAGCATCGTAAACACAGGTTACGATGTTTCAGTTATGTGAATGAACAGAGTCAGTTATCACAGACTGTTCATTCAGAAAAGGAAGGAGCCAGATTTACTGGCTTCTATCTCTGCTCTCCATCCTGAAAGATCGAGGGTGCAGAGGAGGAGAATGGAGGGGGACAGCAGAACGGAGGGGGACACGGAGGAGAACGGAGAGGGGCAGCAGCAGGGAGGGGGACATTGAGGGGGACAGCAGCAGAACAGAGGGGGGCTGGAGGAGGATACAGGGACAGTCAGCGGTGATCGGTGCAGCTTTGGGGGCAGTTATAAGCACTGTGTAGATTTCACTATAGCAGCTGAAGGGGGGGGGGGGGGGGGAGAGAGAAACGGAGAAATCTATACAGGGTGATTGGTGCTTGTAACTCCCCCTCTGCACCGATCACCCTGACTGTACAGGTATTGGGTGAAGCATCGGAGCATTTGCCCGAGTACAAGTACTCAGGCAAATGCTCGGTATCGGTACAGATACTAGTATCGGTATCGGGACAACCCTAGTCACAAGGAATGTAAACATCCCTTGTGACACTAATAGACAATGACAGGTACTCTTTATGGAGAGATCGGGGGTGTATAAGACCCCAAACCCCTCCACTGCACTTTAAAGTATTCAAAACATCAACATCGGCGTTTTTGAATACTTTATTTTTTTAAAACTGGCGCCTTTAAGATGCCAGTAATCACCCCAGTAAAACCCCTTGAAGCAATATCGGTAATATCGGTCAGTTTTTTGACCGATACCGATACTTCGAAAAAAGTGAATATCGGCCACACCGATAATCGGTCGATCCCTAATCTTAATTATCGATCGAAATCCACTTACCCTATGAGTGGCATATTGATCGAATAGGTTGTCGACTATAGATAAATTGTTCCAACCACAAAAGAAATTGATTATTTATTGAAGTGTGTATGGCCTCCATTAAACACAACATTCTCATCTTCCTGCTCTATCAGACACGGAGCTGCACTTTAAATACCATAAATGGTGTGTTTATGAGTCCCAGTGGTGGAAATTCCGACCTGACCCATGTTCTCTGTTCATTATTGCGTTTTTGTTTTTTTTTCAGGTTCACCATATAGCCCCTTCCTTGCGGTTTATGAAATGAAACCGCTGAAACATCAAGGCTCCGTTTTTTTTTAAAGGGGTTCTGGTGACAGAGCACATATCGCAGACCGAACAATATACCACCGGAACAAAGGTAAAAAAATAAAAAGAATAGAGCTATGAGTCTGTCCTCCTCCTGCAGGGTGACTCTGGTTGGGGCTATGAGTCTGTCCTCCTCCTGCAGGGTGACTCTGGTTGGGGCTATGAGTCTGTCCTCCTCCTGCAGGGTGACTCTGGTTGGGGCTATGAGTCTGTCCTCCTCCTGTAGGGTGACTCTGGTTGGGGCTATGAGTCTGTCCTCCTGCAGGGTGACTCTGGTTGGGGCTATGAGTCTGTCCTCCTCCTGCAAGGTGACTCCAGTGGGGGCTAGGAGTCTGTCCTCCTCCTGTCTTTGACAGGTATCCTGTTCCCACTTCCGGGAGTCTTCGCCGTGGCCCATGACATCACCGTGGGGCTCCCGCCTCCTCCCTCTGTTGCCGGGCCAGTAGGAGAGAGGAGCGGGGCCTTGCGAATGCACAGTAGGGTTCCCGGTGTGAAGTCGTAAGGCTACACTGCCGGGTTCCCTTATTCGCAGTGGTGGCGGCAGCACCTGACAGCTGATGGAAACATCAACTGCGGGTGCCGACATCGCTGGACTCCAGGACAGGTAAGTGTCCTATTATTAAAAGCCAGCAGCTCCAGTATGTGTAGCTGCTAGCTTTAATTTTTTTTTTTTTTTTTTTGGGCGGACCTCTGCTTTAAGGAACAGCTGTGCTGCCTTCTTGGAACTACTGCAACTGCTAAGTAACTAACTACCCATTACAGGTTTACTTTTAATATCAGCCTGAGTTATGGGCACCTGGCTTTCCCAAGGTATGGACATACATGCCATCTTTCTGTAACGGCACAGTGGTGTAGTGGTCCGCACTCTCGCCTAGCAGTAAAAAGGGTCACTGGTTCAAATCCCAACCACGACACTACCTGCCTGGCGTTTGTATGTTCTCCCTGTGCCTGCGTGGGTTTCCTCCGGGTACTCAGAGTTCCTTCCGCACTCCAAAGACATGCTGGTAGGTTAATTGGCTTCTGTCCAAAATTGGCCTTGGTATATGAATGTGAGTTGGGGACCTTGGATTGTGGGCTCCTTGAGGGTAGGGACCGATGTGAGTGTGCGATGTATGTGTGGAGCGTTGTGTAAATTGACAGCGCTATATGGGTACCTTAAATAATAATGATAGATGAGCATCCTAATGAGATACAATGTACAGGGATAGGGACAATTGTACACACTCACTCAGGATGGACTGGTGTCTTTATTCAACCTTACTAACTATGTAACTGGAAATGTCACATGGACTGAGGAACTGATTAATCCTATAACTCTGTAGAGTTAATAGGAGCCCTCAGGAGATGAGCCAGTGATGGTTGGATCTGATTTTTATGTTTCTGAGATAGTGGGGGTCATTTACTATAGCACCAGGATGTACTGGGCCCTATTGAAAATAATAGCGCCCATTTTAGCCAATTAAAATTTCAACAGGCGAATTTACGAACGAAAAAGAGCGCTATTAGCTGCGAACAAATGTTAGTAAATTCGAAATCAGCGCTAATTATCGATTCCGCGTATATGCAAATGCCAATTTCTACTAAGTTATTATATAGCACTGCGCTCTAACCATGATCCATGTATGTGAAAGAAACATGTTTATATGAGATGTGCTCTACCTCTATTGATGTATATTGCAATTAGTATTCCTAGTTTTTTCCTTCTTTTGCTAACGAACGCAGTAATGATTATTACATAGTAATAATGTCTGCTATTCTGTAAAGTTACACGTATTAAACATTTAGGTTACCTATTTGTTGTATGTTGTGTTTTTTTTCATGTTTTTATTTTTTTAGGTGACTATAAAGGGGTAATTATTTATGTTCATTCTTTAATCATACACTATTATGCAGGTCTCGTACTTGGCACAATGGCTTAGTGGTCTGCGCAGATGTCTCCACAGCACTCATGGTACAAATTCAAATACCATCCACCAGCTATGTTTATTCTTTAAACATTAAAATTAAAATAAACAAAGAGATGTAAACTGCCTGTTAGCTAGTGTGTGGTGTTTGGAATTCCATACCATAATATTATTGAATACTTGCATACCATTGCATGCATTTGAAGAGTTAATATAATAAAATCAGCCAAATTAAAGTGCATTGGCTAATTGGCATTCACCTATTTTCAGCATATGCTGCTTTGGCTAATTGGCTAAGAGTCATTTGCCTTTTTTTCACCAATTCAGTCTTTTAGTATCTCTCGGTGGCATTTGAACCCATGAGTCCTTCAAAGCCTGAGTTTTTCAAGGTAGAAGTGCTGACCACTAGCCTATTGGGCGTAGCACAATCATACATAGAGAATACATTTACTAGTGTTTGATGTTTCTTCTCCCCGAGCTGTCTCTCCTGCTGCCACCGTCTTCTCTCACTGCTGTGTTCTTCTGCGCAGCCGGTTACCCACTAATAATAAAAAAAAAAATAGCCGCTCTTCTTCTGTGGCCATCTGATAACATCACCCGGAGTGCCCGCTCCATAGCTATGTAAGAGACGCCACACAGCGGGTGACAACACAGCGGAGGAAGACCTCCACAGAAGAGCAGCTTTTTTTTTTTTTTTTAATAGCAGGTAACCGGCGGTGCGGAAGAGCACAGCAGATGGAGAAGACGGCGGCGGCAGGAGAGTCGGCTCTGGGAGAAGACCGCTCTGAGCTATTTTACAATAAAGGACTTGTCAAAAACCGGCTGTTGATTTTTTTTTTTTTTTTTTTTTACGTTTCACTGTTTTGTTTTTTTCGGAATGGGTAGGGGTACGATGTACCCCATACCTATTCACATAGTGGGGCAGGATCTGGGCCCCCTTAAAGGAGGCTTCCAGATTCTGATAAGCCCCCTGCCCGCAGACCAACAACCATCAACCAGGGTTGTCGGGAAGATGTCCTTGTCCCCATCAACATGGGAACAAGGTGCTTTGGGGCATGTGGCCTGGTACGGTTCAGAAGGGGGAGGGTGCGCGCTCGTCCCCCCATCCTGACCTCCAGGCTGCATGCTCGGATAAGGGTCTGGTATGGATTTTGGGGGCCCCACGTCAATTTTATTTTAATTTTTTTTTTTTTTCCTTGATTTTTGGAATTCCACACCATAATATTGAATAAGTACATACCATTGCATGTATTTGAAGAGGTAAAATATGGAATAAACGAAACTGATGTGCATTGGCTAATTATGTTGCTGAGTACAATGCACGCTTTCAGGAGGTGATGCCGTCAGTGGGATTTTCAGCCATTTGAGCACAATTATATTGAGAACATACGTTTACTAGTGTTTGATGGTGGGACTACTTTATATTCTAGGTATTATAGTACTTAGCACAGTGGCTTAGGCCCCTTTCACACTTGTGCGACCTGAAAGTTGCGCTATTTTGATGTGACTTTAAGCAATGCCTATGTAATCTTGAGGTCTATGGACGCAGGGGTCGCAGGGAAAGGCGTGTAATTTTACCGCGATTTTGCATTAGCAATTTTGCCGTGATTCCAGGGAATGCCTGTGTAAACTTGAGGCCGGTTTGGCCTGCAATTTGACATGTCAATTCAGAGCTATGTGAACATGGGTGAAGTTGCAAAGATATGAATGGAAATCATGGGGGCAACTTTTCATGCGACTCTGAGGTCCAAAGCTGCATGAAAAGTAGTGAAAAGTAACCTAATGAGATTTATTGATAACACCTTTGACTAAGGCCCCATTTGCAATTGTGCGACCTTAAAATTGCACAGCTTTGCCATGACTTGAAGCAATGTCTGTGTAATCTTGTGGTGTATGGGCCTCAAATCGCATCAAAGTCAAACCAAATTAGTGCAGGGACGAATTTGCTACACCTTCAGGATGCACAAGTGACAATAGGGCCAAATTCAAAGGTGTTATCCTCGAATCTCATTCACACTGCTGCGACCTGAAAGTCACACTATTTTGCTGCCACTTTGACGCTGCAACTTGGCCCCTAACTTCTGGGAATGCCTGTGTAATATTGCGCCCTATGTACATGAGGCTCTGTTTCCTCTATTGCAACCCTACAGTCGCACGATTTTGCCGCGAGTTTGATGCAACTTGGAGCAATGCCTGTAACTGCTTGAGGTCTGTGGACCTCAAGTCGCATCAAAGTGGGACCAAAGTAGTGCAGGGACTACTTTGAAGTCGCACAGATATGAACGTACTCATTGGAAATCATTCCCAAGTCGCACTAGTGGAAACCGAAAGTCACACCAAAGTAGTACAGGGACTACTTTGAAGTTGGTGCGACTTAAAGTAGCACAGATATGAATGGTTATCATTGAGAATCATGGGGTACAACTTGTCATGCAACTCAGAGGTCCAAGTTTGCTGGAAAAGTCGCCCAACTGTAAATCAAGTCATATATATTTTAACCACTTCAGCCCCGGACCATTTGGCTGGCCAAAGACCAGAGGACTATTTGGCACTGCGCTGCTTTAACTGGTAATTGCGCGGTCATGCAATGCTGTACCCAAACACAATTTGCGTCCTTTTTTTCCCACAAATAGAGCTTTCTTTTGATGGTATTTGATTTCCTCTACTATCTTCATTTTTTGCCATATAAACAGAAAAAGACCGAAAAAACTGTTATAAGAAAAATCCAACAAACTCAATTTTAGTCATACATTTAGGCCAAAATGTATTCGGCCACATGTCTTTGGTAAAAAAAAATGTCAATAAGCGTATATTTATTGGTTTGTGGAAAAGTTATAGCGTCTACAAAATAGTGTACATTTTCTGGAATTTACACAGCTTTTAGTTTATGACTCCCTATCAAATTTCTTGAGGTGCTAAAATGGCAGGGCAGTACAACCCCCCCCCCCCAAAAAAAAAATGACCCCATTTTGGAAAGTAGACACCCCAAGGAAATTGCTGAGAGGCATGTTGAGCCCATTGAATATTACATTTTTTTGTCCCAAGTGATTGAATAATGACAAAAAACTATTTTTTGCAAAAAAATGTCACTAAATTATATATTGCTCACACAGGCCATGGTTATATGTGGAATTACACCCCAAAATACATTTTGCTGCTTCTCCTGAGTACGGGGATTTTTTGGGAGCCTAGCCGCGTACGGGGCCCCGAAAACCAATCGCCGTCTTCAGGATTTCTAAGGGCGTAAATTTTTTATTTCACTCCTCACTACCTATCACAGTTTTGAAAGCCATAAAATGCCAAGATAGCACAAACCCCACCTAATGACCCTATTTGGAAAGTAGACACCCCAAGCTATTTGCTGAGAGGCATGGTGAGTATTTTGCAGCTCTCATTTGTTTTTGAAAATGAATGTATTTTTTTTTTTTTTTCTTTTTTTAAATTTCAAAACTTTGTGACAAAAAGCAAAACACTCACCATACCTCTCAGCAAATAGCTTTGGGTGTCTACTTTCCAAAATGGGGTCATTTGGGGGGATTTTGTGCCATCTGGACATTTCATGGCCTCCGAAACTGTGATAGGCAGTGAGGAGTGAAATAAAAAATTTACACCCTTAGAATGCCTGAAGGCGGTGCTTGGTTTTCGGGGTCCCGTACGCGGCTAGACTCCCAAAAAGTCCCACACATGTGGTATCCCCGTACTCAGGACTAGCAACAGAATGTATTTTGGGGTTTAATTTCACATATGCCCATGGCATGTTTGAGTAATATATCATTTAGTGACAACTTTGTGCAAAAAAAATGAAAAATTTGTCTTTTTCCCGGAACTTGTGTCAAAATATAAAATATTCCATGGACTCGACATGCCTCTCAGCAAATAGCTTGGGGTGCCTACTTTCCAAAATGAGGTCATTTGGGGGGGGGTTTAACTGTCCTGGCATTTTATGCACAACATTTAAAAACTTATGTCACACATCACCCACTCTTCTAACCACTTGAAGACAAAGCCTTTACTGACACTTTTTGTTTACAGTATTTGCGCAGCGATTTTTCTGACGCATTTTCTTTGGAAAAACACACTTTTTTTTTAATTTTAATGCACTAAAACACACTATATTGCCCAAATGTTTGATGAAATAAAAAAGATGATCTTAGGCCGAGTACAAGGATACCAAACTCGATATGCTTTAAAATTGCACACTAACGTGAAGCGGTGACAAACTACATACATTTTTAAAAGCCTTTACAGGTTACCACTTTAGATTTACAGAAGAGGTCTACTGCTAAAATTACTGCCCTCGATCTGACCTTCGCGGTGATACCTCATATGCATGGTGCAATTGCTGTTTACATATGACGCCAGACCGACGCTTGCGTTCGCCTTTGCGCGAGCGCAGGGGGGGACAGGGGTGCTTTTTTTTTTTTTTTTTAATTATTTATTTTGCTTTTTTATTTTATTTTCAAACTGTTCCTTTCATTTTTTTTTTTTTTTATCATTTTTATTGTTATCTCAGGGAATATAAATATCCCCATATGATAGCAATAGGTAGTGACAGGTACTCTTTTTTTAAAAAATTGGGGTCTATTGGACCCTAGATCTCTCCTCTGCCCTCAAAGCATCTGACCACACCAAGATCGGTGTGATAAAATGCTTTCCCAATTTCCCAATGGCGCTGTTTATATCCAGCGTAATCGAAGTCATGAAATGCTCGTAGCTTCCGGTTTCTTAGGCCATAGAGATGATTGGAGCCATTCTGGTCTCTGATCAGCTCTATGGTCAGCTGGTGGAACCACCGGCTGCATTCTCAGGTTCCCTGTTGGGACAGGAGAGCCAGAGAAAACCATGGAAGACTGTAAAAGCAGTCTAGAGGCTAACTAGCCGCTAGGATTGCTTTTACATGGAAGCCAACTGCTGGCTGAAAAGAATGATACCAAGATGATACCTAATTCCGCAGGCATCATTCTGGTATAACCACTCAAAGTCCAGCAACATACCAGTACGTTGCTGGTCCTTGTTGGGCATATGTTGTAATCTTCTTTTTTTTTTTTTTTTTCATGCAGCCTGTGAGCTGAATGAAAAAACAGATTGATCGGTGGGTATGCCCACCATTAGAATACCTCCCTTCATCCACCCACTTCTAATGATGGGCATACATGTACCATTTTGTTTTTAACTGTGGTGGTGAAATCACCTCCTACAGCGCTGGAGTCACGGCTTTATGTATCGTGGGAGCAAATGCTGTTGTCAAGATAAATAAATCCACGCTGCAGCTGAATGGCGTACCTGAAAACAAAAAAATGGTTAACAATAAAACATTGCAGAATAGAATACAGTAAAAAAGAGCAGAATATAGAGAGAGACAACAATAAAACGACAACTGTTTTTGTTTTTTTTATTTTTTATATATATATATATATATTTTTTTTTTACTTTGTAACTGTAACGGTTGTTCGGGTCTCTCAAAATGCGATGGCATCTTGGGAGACCCTGTGAAAGTTGTCGGGACAGGAGGGACAATAATACCGGGTGTCACGCTTTCTACAGACACAACATTTTCTTTGGGGGGCTCGTTGGGTAGGGGTACCAGGGAGGACATAAGGAAAATGCCTCTCATGCAGCCGGCTTACTGCATTTGGTTGGGGATGGTGAGGTGGAGCACCGTCTGGAAACAGAAGGGCTCTGACTATCTCTTCCTGGAATTTAAGGAAGGATCCAGTCTGTCCTGAAGCTCTGTATAGCACATAAGCATTCAGCAAATCCAGTTGAAATAAGTATACAGACACTTTTTTGTACCAGCGTCAGGCCTTACGGGCAATTAGGTACGGTGCCAACAACTGGTAGTTGAGGTCCACCCCTCCCATATTTTGGTTATATTCGTGGACACAGAGGGGTTTCTCCAACACCAGTTGCTGTAGGAATTTGGACCGTCGTGTCTGCATAAAGGGAGGTAAGAACGAAAACATTCTTATTATCCCTCCACTTCATAGCGAGCAAATTATTACACTTCAAGCAGGCTCTCTCCCCCAGCCTAAGACGGGTATCTACAAGCCTCTGGGGAAAGCCCCGGCGATTAGGTCACACGGTGCCACATGCACCAATCTGATGAATAAACAAGTGACTAAAAAGTGGCACGCTCGTATAATAATTGTCCACGTACAAGTGGTACCCCTTTCCGAATAGGGGTGACACCAAGTCCCACACTATCTTGCCAGCACTCCCTATGTAGTCAGGGCAGTTCTCCAGCTCTGCGTGACTATCTCTTCCCTCGTAAACCATAAAGCTATATGTATAGCCTTTGGCCCTGTCACAGAGCTTATACATCTTGACCCCGTATCTGGCACGCTTTGCTGGGAAGATACTGTTTGAAAGACAAGCGGCCAGAAAACGTAATCAGGGACTCACCAAAGCAGACAACTTGATGGGGAGTATATAAGTCTGCAAAACGTTGGTTGAAGTGGTTTACGAGGGGCTGAATTTTGTAGAGCTGATCGTATCCAGGGTCTCCACGAGGACGACAGAGTTCATTGTTGTTGAAGAGCATGAACCGTAAGGCTCCATTCACACTAGCGCGTTTTTTGATGCATTTTGCAGAAATGCATGGGAATTTTTTAACATCAGTTCCTATGGAACATGTTCACATCAATGCATTTTTGTACCTCTGCATTTTTGGAAAGGGTTAGGGACTTTTTTTCAGGCAAAATGCAGCGTTTTGCATGTAATACAATTCAATGGACCAGCATCAAAAACGCAAGTGCACCGTTTTTGCAGCGTTTTTACAGCGTTTTTGGTGCATTTTTGATGTGTTTTTGCCGTTTTGTTTTTTTTTAAAACTGTAAAAAAAAAAAAACGCAAAATGCGGCAAAAAAGCTACAAAAACGCTCAAAAACGTGGCAAGCATGACAAAAAAAACCTCCAAAAACGCTCAAAAGCAACATGCATAGGTGTGAATCGAGCCTTAGATCTGCTCGTATTTTGCCTTGGCCATGGAGGCAGAGAACACGGGCATATGGTGAATTGGGTCAGTGGACCAATATGACCGCAACTCACTCTTTTTAGTTATGCCCATGTTGAGGGAAAGGCCCAGAAAGGTCTTAAATTCGGAAACCGTAATTGGTTTCCAATCTCTGGCAAGGGAGGACTGGGGAATAGTGGTGATGTATTAACCAGTATACAAATCGCTTTGGTCCACAAAAGATCTATAGAGATCTTCCGTGAAAAACAGCGAATAAAAATCAAGTGACGTAAAATCAATTGTGTCCGCCTGAATTCCGGGTTGGCCAGTGAATGGGGGAAGTACGGGTGCTGCAGAAGTGGTGGGCTCCCAATTAGGATTGGTGAATTTCTGTAGGAAGGACACTATGGGCATGACAGGCCTGTCTTTTTCTTCTTGGTGGCAGCGCGACACTACTTGTACTTGCCACCTCGCCAGCTTGAACTGCACTTATGGGACTCGCCACGTCACCACGTGATACTGCATTGCTGGATGTACGACCAGTGCTAGTGCTTGCCAGTTCACCAGGATGAGCGGCACTAGTACTTCTCTGCTCCATATGAGAGCCCTGCGCTTCTTGCACCTCAACAACAGCAGAAGAAGAGCGGGGACGGGTACGCCTGACCTTGGCAGGGACCACAACTCCGTCCTCAGAGCTATCTGTCATGGA
Source organism: Aquarana catesbeiana (assembly GCA_037953035.1). Taxonomy (NCBI): domain Eukaryota; kingdom Metazoa; phylum Chordata; class Amphibia; order Anura; family Ranidae; genus Aquarana; species Aquarana catesbeiana. The sequence continues at coordinate 52,836 of JBBHAA010002001.1, forward strand.
GCCGCTGCTGTCTACAGGATCGTATTCTGAGCCTGAATCTGACAGATGAGTGACTTCCTCTTCACTATCTGTCATGCTCAGAAACGTGTAGGCCTCTTCACTAGCGTACCTTCGATTTGCCATTTTTGGGCTCTAAATTTACTGGTACACTAGTGAGACTCACAGGAAAAAAGCTCCTAGGCTGTCAGCAACTGTATCAAACGCTACCAAAAAAACTGTTAGCGATCGCAGGGATCAGGCCTGACTCTGTGAACGCTGCAGTTATGTGTTTAGTGTTTTGTAAGTGACCGTGATCGATCGATACTGCACTTGGGTGGGCTGGGCTGGGCGGAGGGGCAAAGCACAGGTGCTAGCAGGTATCTGGGCTGATCTCGCTAACACTGCGTTTTTGGGAACCCTAAACTCCTGGGGACGCTAGTATAGATCTGATCAGATATTGATCCGTTCAATATACCACTGTGGGAGGTGTATGCTGCGTGAGCGGGTGTTAGCGGTATTGGCACTAATCTGACGCTGCCTGGGGCGACGCAGACCCTATCTGACACTAAAACCTAACTGATATCACCCGCTGGGCGATCAGGGGGTTAAATCTTTATTGAGTAATAAACGGCGGGTATAAAAAACAAACTAACCAGCATCACTCGTAACACTTATACGATGATAACTGGTAAAGGGGTTAACTAGGGGGCAATCAGGGGGTTAAAACCTTTATTAGGTAGTATATGGAGGTACCTGACGCTATAAAAAGCTGACGGTGAACCTAAATAACTAACTGGCTAGCTAGCGTCACCCGTGACACTTATACGGCGATCAGAAAAATTGATTAGTGACACTGGCGACGGGGTGAAAGGGTTAACTGGGGGGCGATCAAGGAGTTAACCTTTATTAGGGGGGGTTTGTGGGGTACCCTAGACCTAAAGGGGTTTAACCACTAACAGCCCTAATGCTTATAACAGTCACAAATGACACCAATGCAGTGATCAGTAAAAAAAGGAAAACTGCTATTGGTGTCACTGTGACAGGGGGTGATTGGGGGGTGATTTGTGCGCCTATGTGTACTAGTGTTAGTGTGCTATAGGTGCAAAATCTCAGTAATGTCTTCTCGCCCCGGTCTCTGGACGAAAAGACCGACACGAGGAGAGATGACATCACTACCTCTGCCTCTGTTTACATTTCAGAAGCAGAGGAAGCTTCTTATTTGTCAGGCGCGGCCATGAATCGGTGGCCTCCCCTTCAGCACGGATCGCTCCTGGAACAAAGCCGTCCGGCGCAGGCACCGCTGGGGGCCCGATGGGAGGCAGGGACGTACAGGTACGCCCATGTGCCTTCCCGTGCCATTCTGTTGACGTACTGTACATCATCGTGCGGCGGTCGGCAAGTGGTTAAAGTGGATGTAAACCCGAAAATAGTTTTTTTGATATCATACTGTAGAGTATAAGATTTCCTATCATTTGAGCCCAGTCTTGCCACACAGAGTTAATCCATCTCTGAGCAATCCTCTTTTATTGTTCAGTGAGAAAAATCTTGACAAACTGAGAAAAATTGTTAAATATTCCCCCTTGCTGTGAGTGACAGCCTAAGACACAGGCATTATTTTTTAATTCCCTCCCCCACTCCTTTCTTCAGCAGCTCTGCAAGGATTGGCTGTTCCACACCTCAGTATGATTTGGCATGCTGAAGTCATGTGGTTACTTTCCTGTCTTTTCACTGGATGTTAGAGATCATAGCAGAAGTTCAGTGTTAGAAATACACAGGAGAAAATGCATATTGACAAGGGGAGTGTAGAGGTGGGCGGGGAGTCTACTGACATCACGACTCCACCCACCGAGCTCCAGACAACAGACCCACCCACAGAATATGCAGTTTTCGGGTCTAATAACAGACAGAGGGGAGACATTTGACAGGTAAGGATACATGCAGGAGGCATAACCCCCATGGCAGTAAGCACTTTTAACCAGATTTACCAACCAAATAGAGCTTTCTTTTGGTGGCGGTTTTTATTTTTTGCGATATTAAAAAAAAAATATATATAATATATACATATACAGGGCTTTTTTTCTGCCGGAACATTCCTCCACCCCTGGCAGCCCTGTCGTCTCCACCCTGCCACTGAAGCTCAGAGAAAGTAAGTGCAGCAGTCATGGCGTGGGGAGTCGGGGCACTGACTGACACATACACATGTCCTGAGTGCCTAGTAATAATACACAGAAGCCGGTGGAGAAAGCGCGTAGTGCAAAAGCTTCCTCCACCGGCTTCTGTGTCCTATTGCTAGGCACTCAGGACATTTGTATGTGTCAGTCAGTGCCCCGACTCCCCACGCCGCGACCGCTGCGCTTTTTACTCTCTCTGGAGCTTCGGGAACGGCTCCGCTCCTGTCCCGCCCCGCCCCACCTCCCTGTCAGACCTGTGTAGCTCAGAGCTGAGTGAAGTGTTCTAAAACTCCTCCTTAGCTCTGTTTTACAAACGTCTGACAGGCGAGGCGGGGCGGGGGCTGGGACTGCCCTGTGTTGGAAAAAAGCCTGTGTGCTCGTAACGGACAATTGGCAGCTGCACCTATTGAGGGGAGGTGAGTGAAAACTATGGAGGGAAAGGGAGAAGGGCATCCACCGGAGGAGGTCACAGCTGTGAACCGCAGTGGGGGTGACTTTGTGAAGAGGGGGGTGAAGTTGTGAGAGCTGGAAAGGGTGAGAGGTTGTGCAAAGTGAGAGCTGAGTAGTGGAGAGGGGGGGGACAGGTGGTACAGTGGCAAGGGAAGGGAGGGTTGGCAGGTTGTTTAGAGGTGACAGGGGATGCAGAGGTGAGAGCTGTGGATTGGGGTAATCTGTAGATGGGGGTGCAGAAATGAACTGTGGAAAGAGGGTAGAGACAAGCTGTAGTTGTGCACTGGGGGTGTAAGCTGTAGATGGGGGGAGGTGCAGAGTTGAATTGTTGACAGGGGGTATAAAGGTGAGTTGTGGGGGGTGCTAAGATGAACTGTGGACAGGGGTGTAGAATTAAGGAGGGACAGGGGAAAGAAGAGGTGAGCTGCAGACAGAGGAAAGAAGAGGTGAGCTACGGACGGAGGGGGGGGGGAAGAGGCGAGCTGTGGACAGGGGGGGAGAAGAGGTGAGCTGTGAACACGGGAGAAGAGGTGAGCTGCGGATGAGGGGAAGAAGAGGTAAAGCTGTGGACGAGGGGAAGAAGAGGCGAGCTGTGGACGAGGGGAAGAAGAGGTAAAGCTGTGGACGAGGGGAAGAAGAGGCGAGCTGTGGACGAGGGGAAGAAGAGGCGAGCTGTGGACGAGGGGAAGAATAGGCGAGCTGTGGACGAGGGGAAGAAGAGGCGAGCTGTGGACGAGGGGAAGAAGAGGCGAGCTGTGGACGAGGGGAAGAAGAGGCGAGCTGTGGACGAGGGGAAGAAGAGGCGAGCTGTGGACGAGGGGAAGAAGAGGCGAGCTGTGGACGGGGGGAAGAAGAGGCGAGCTGTGGACGGGGGGAAGAAGAGGCGAGCTGTGGACGGGGGGAAGAAGAGGCGAGCTGTGGACGGGGGTAAGAAGAGGCGAGCTGTGGACGGGGGTAAGAAGAGGCGAGCTGTGGACGGGGGTAAGAAGAGGCGAGCTGTGGACGGGGGTAAGAAGAGGCGAGCTGTGGACGGGGGTAAGAAGAGGCGAGCTGTGGACGGGGGTAAGAAGAGGCGAGCTGTGGACGGGGGTAAGAAGAGGCGAGCTGTGGACGGGGGTAAGAAGAGGCGAGCTGTGGACTGGGGTAAGAAGAGGCGAGCTGTGGACGGGGGTAAGAAGAGGCGAACTGTGGACGGGGGGGCACAGAGGTGAGCAATAGAAGGTTACATTGGGGGAGTTATGCAAGCACTGTCTATTGTGCTTTATTTTTTTCTGCGCCCTGTGTGATACACACATCTCATCACTGCAGAGTACACTTTCCTGAGCCCTGTGTGTTATGCACCCCTAAGTGCTGCAGTCTGTGCCTTTTGGGACTACGCAGATTTGGCACCGCTTTACTTCTCTTCCCATGGAGCGACAGGATTGGGGGTGGAGAGTCAGCTGGGGAGAGTGCGTTTCTGCACCTGTTCTCTGAGAAAAAAGCCCTGTGTGTGTGTGTGTGTGTGTGTGTGTGTGTGTATATATATATATATATATATATATATATATATATATATATATATATAAAATTTATTTTTTTATTTTTACACTTTGCTATAAAACTTTTCCAGTAAAAAATCTAATTTCTTCATCATTTTAGGCTAATATATATTCTGCTATATATTTTTATTAAAAAAAATCCCAATAAGCAAATATTGATTGGTCTGCGCAAAAGTTATAGTGTCTACAAACTATTTGATATATTTATGGAATTTTTATTTATTTTTACTAGTAATGGCGGCATTCAGCGACTTATAGTGGGACTGCAACATTCCGGTGGACAAATCGGACACTTTTGACACTTTTTAGGAACCAGTGACAATACAGTGATTAGTGCTTAAAGCGGACCTTCATGCATTTTTTCATCTTTCCATCTATTAAATCTTCTGCCCTTGTTGTTTTAACTTTGGATAGTAAAACATTTTTTTCTGCCAGTAAATCCCTTATACAGCCCACTTCCTGTTTCTTGTCTTGTCATTAGCCTAGGCTTATGACAGAATGCATAGTGGTCTCTCTCTCTCTCTCTCTCTCTCTCTCTCTCTCTCGAGAGAGAGAGAGATCGAGAGAGAGAGAGAGTTTGCCAGGAAAGGGAGGGGGAGTCAGAAGAGGGCCAGTGAGAGCTGCAGAGCTGGAGGTGTGTGTCTGTGTAAATCCAGGAAGTGAACAGGCAGCAGCTTCAGCTGCCCACAGTTATGATTGCAGCCAGACTCAGTGGAGGGAAATTTCTGCAGCATATTTGGCAAGTACAGAATCACAGTATACAGTGCCTTGCAAAAGTATTCATCCCCCTTGGCATTTTTCGTGTTTTGTTGCCTAACAACCTGGAATTAACATGGATTGTTTGAGGGTTTGCATAAATTAATTTACAGAACATTCCCACGACTTTGAAGATGTGTTTTTTTTTTGTTTTTGTTTTTTTTATTGTGAAGCAAACAACAAATAGGACAAAATACCAGAAAAGATTAATGTGCATAACTATTCACCCCCCTAAAGTCAATACTCTGTAGAGCCACCTTTTGCGGCTATCACAGCTCCAAGTTGCTTTGGATAAGTCTCTATGAGCTTGCCACATCTTACCACTGGAATTTTTGCCCATTCCTCCTTGCAAAACTGCTCCAGCTCCTTCAAGTTGGATGGTTTGCACTTGTGAACAGCAATCTTTAAGTCTGACCACAGATTTTCTATTGGATTGAGGTCTGGGCTTTGACTAGGCCATTCCAACACATTTACATGTTTCCCCTTAAACCACTCAAGTGTTGGTCATTGTCCTGCTAGAAGGTTAACCTCCGTCCTAGCCTCAAATCACACATATCCCTGTATTTAGCACCACCCATCTTTCCCTCAACTCTGACCAGTTTCCCAGTCCCGACTGCTGAAAAACATCCCCACAGCATGATGCCACCACCATGTTTCACAGTGGGGATGGTGTTCTTTGGGTGATGTGTTGGGATTGCACCAGACATAGCATTTTAATTGGCCAAAAAGTTCAATTTTAGTCTCATCAGACCAGAGCACCTTCCTCCATACATTTTGGGAGTCTCCCACATGCCTCTTCGCAAACTCAAAACGTGCCATTTTGTTTTTTGCTGAAAGTAATGGCATTTTTCTGGCCACTCTGCCATAAAGCCCATCTCTATGGAGCGTACGGCTTATTGTCGTCCTATGTACAGATACTCCAGTCTCTGCTGTGGAACTCTGCAGCTCCTCCAGGGTTACCTTAGGTCTCTGTGCTGCCTCTCTGATTAATGCCCTCCTTGCCCGGTCCGTGAGTTTTGGTGTGTGGCCGTCTCTTGCCAGGTTTACTGCTGTGCCATGTTCTTTCCATTTGGTTATGATAGATTTGATGGTGCTCCTAGGGATCATCAAAGATTTGGATATTTTTTTTATAACCTAACCCTGACTTGTACTTCTTAACGACATTGTCCCTTACTTGTTTGGAGAGTTCCTTGGTCTTCATGGCAGTGTTTGGTTAGTGGTGCCTCTTGCTTAGGTGTTGCAGCCTCTGGGGCCTTCCAAAAAGGTGTGTATATGTAATGACAGATCATGTGACACTTAGATTGCACACAGGTAGACATCATTTCACTAATTATGTGACTTCTGAAGGTAATTGGTTGCACCAGAGCTTTTTATGGGCTTCATAAGAAAGGGGGTGAATACATACGCACATGCCAATTATCAGTTTTTTATTTCTGAAAAATAGTTTTATGTATATATTTTTCTAATTTGACTTCACCAACTTAGACTATTGTGTTCTGATCCATCACATATAATTCAGATAAAAAAACATTGAACTAAATAAAGGCTGTAATGTAACAAAATAGGTAAAAAGCCAAGGGGGGTGAATTTTTTTTTTTTTTTTTTTAAATACAACTTATACATTAGATAAATAGAGAGGCTGGCATAGTCTTATAATATTGCCTTAAACACTTTAAACGCTGACCAAGATCTTTCTGACACTTTTTTTTTTGTTGTTTACAAGTTTAATCAGTATGTTTTGCTAGAGAATTACAACCCCCCCCCCCCAAAAATAAATAAAAATATATATTTCTCATTCGTTCATTGACAGACACAGCCTTCTATCTTCATAACGATAGGTTTATATCGCCTCCCCAGGAGTAGGACTAGGCAAAAACAAAAACAAAACACTTGGATACTCCCATGGGCCATCCACAGTCAGTATATAACCCCCTCCCTGCTCTATGTATTCAGTTTTATTTCTGCCTAGTCAGGAGTAAGGACTTCGTTCCATTCTGGGATCGCTAGTCCTGGGAATTTTTGTTTATTTTCTTTTTCCTGAATTTTTTCCGGTGAGATCTACGATCAACTGCCGGGCTGGGTAACAGACTGGATACTTAGATCCATGGGTCACCCCAGTCTGGCCAGCGAGCACGTGCAGACCGCAGCTACACGCTAGGTCGGCCGCGACATAGCCCCACTGGACAGGGGCTGGCCCTGCGAGTTAAACGTCTTGCGAGGTCGCATATGACCGTCAGCCCCCCCACTTCGGTGGCGGTTTGTGCCCCTGTGAGGAGCCCGGTCTGTGCCCCCTGGGAGAGGCCACGGTTTGTGCCCCCTGTGAGGAGCCCGGTCTGTGCCCCCTGTGAGGAGCCCGGTCTGTGCCCCTGTGTGGAGCCCGGTCTGTGCCCCTGTGTGGAGCCCGGTCTGTGCCCCTGTGTGGAGCCCGGTCTGTGCCCGTGTGGAGCCCGGTCTGTGCCCCTGTGTGGAGCCCGGTCTGTGCCCCCTGTGAGGGGCCACGGTCTTTCAAAATGGTGGATGCAGCAGTGGCTGCGGGGGAGGGCCGGTACCCTCTTGAATAAACCGTCTTGCGTGGCGAAAGCGTTCCCTTCTCTCTCTTATTTTGGCAAATTTGTCCATGAAGACTGGGAGTGTCAAAAGTGCCTTTTGCGTTTCCAATAACGCTGGCTGTAAGGTACCCCTTTGGGGAGTCCCCCCTTCAGAAGGGGACTGTTACACCAGTAGTGAACCCCTCTGTCTCTAGGCTGCTAGAGGCAACCATGGCTCCAGTAGAGGAATCTCTGGCTTCTAAGGGCCCAACTGGCATATCTGGAGGGGAGCGAAATCCCCCCTGCCTTTGCTGCTTGGAGACCTATTGGGTAGGCGCTGCAGTTTGTCCGCTATGTCTCTTGGCCGCAGTTCCCCTGGTTGCTGAGTCTGTTGCCTCAGTGGTGCTTAGACGTGTATTTTGGGGGGTTACTCTGACTTCATGTCGCGTCTTGAGTTTGTCCGGTAATAGGATAGTTTTCCGGCTGTGTTTCTCCAAACAGTTTGTTGCTTCCAATAGTCTCTCGCCAGACAGCTTGCTGTGCAAGCTCCGTTGCTGCAGGGTGTGATTGTCCAGGTTCCCGTGCTGGGAACAGTATCGGGGGTTTTATTCAAACCTGGGCACAGTCTAAAAGATGGAGGGCAGGGTACATCTAATTCTGGACCTCAAGGCCCTGACCTGCCTTGTGTTGGTACAGGAGTTTACAGGAGATATTAAGATTGAATATCACTTATGTGATCACATAATATTATTTTAAGTTTTATGTTATTATCATCACAAGCTGCATGTCACATATTTAATCTTGCTTATTTTATTTATATATTTTTTCTTTTTTACAAATCATAGCCCATGTCACTTTTAACCCTTTCCGTGTTTATAGTCAATTACTAAGGAGGTTTTTGCCTTTTGGTAATAGTATTTTAGGACGGCGCCACACTCACCCCTCATTTCACATTTTCTCTGATTTCAGTTGGCGTCTATAGTATGGGAAGTCTGCTTTGGTCCGGCCAGAACGTTGATTTATCTGAGCCTGACCGGGCTTCAGCTCTGGCCAGCGTGTTTCTTCCCCGGGACAGACTCCAGAAGTGACATGCTACGTTTGTTTTCATTTACTATCCGGCAGGTGGGCTCCTCTGCGGATCCATATGTGGATGTCGGGTCTGATGGTATCTACCCTTTTTTTTCGGACATTGGTGGAACCCGGACTACCGTGTAATATCCCGGAACTTCAATTGATCAGACTAGGTCTGGATCACGGACGGCTCGAGTTCGGGGGCTCCCAGTACGGATCCAGTCGGAGAGGCAACAGCGGTGGCTTATGTTCCTCACCAGGGTGGGCCAAAAAGGCTGTTGACGACCCTGGTTGGGGCCAGTGTCCTCCTCCGGTGGGCAGAACGTCTAGTTCCGGCCCTTTCCGACGAACGCATTCCAGTAGTGGAATACTGTCAGACGGATACCTCAGATGGCTAGAGTTGGGCCCACGGGGTGGGCCTTCCTCTGGGCCCTGTTTCATCAGATTTGTCCTTGTTCCTTTTAGGTGGCTTCGTTTCTTTATCGTACATCATAGGACACAGAGCCTTAAGTAATTACTTAATGGGTTATAGCCTACCGTCAGGTGTTGACACTGGTAAACCCTAATTAAGGAAGTTTACTCCCCTACATAACCCTTGCTCCTTCCAGGAGCACATCTGTTTTTTCACCAGTGTCTAAGGTGTTGGTCACAAGTGAAGAAGTGCTCTGAGGAGCTCCAGCAGGGATCCATGCTGGATTTGAATTCCTCCATAAAAAGAAACCAGATCCATCCAGAAGTACCACTGAGGCCTAAAATGGATGATAACTGGGACTTCGTATCCAAAGCACAAGGTTTTGCCTGTAATGCCTCTTAGTAGGGCTGGACCCCAGGGCTTTAGGTCTTGTTACATTACCTCAAGCTTCCTGATGTGGGGTGCTATACAAGGCCCAAGGCAGTTGGAACCCATTTTTAATGTACCCAGTCCTTGAAGGTTTGTTAAACGTAACCCGCCGTGATGGGTGAAAGCTGGATTTTCTGTTAAATCAGCAAAATCTTGCGGCGAGGACAAGGTAAGGAAAGAGAGACTTGGATATTAAAAACATCTATACATTTCTTTCATTGAAGGAAAAATGTCATTGCCCTCTAGATGGAGTTTATGCACATACCTTAATCTGTTGTCTCACTGTTTGCTCAGTTCCGTGCCTAACGCAGGTGCCGTGAAATGTCCACTGACGAGCGGCAGGCTAATGGCAGATAAATACAGCTGTGTCAGTCTCTCCTTTGCCTGATGAGGAGGAAACAAGCTGCCTGCACACAGGGACACACGGGGACACGTATGGCTAGCAAAACTGGCATTTCCTAATTCAGGAAGGACACCCTTTTCCAGCACTAAGCAGAACTGTATAGCAATTTTAAAAGTATTGACTATTTTCAGTGATTTAGTGCAATGTGAATAGCGTACTTAGGACTATGCCTGCCAAAAAAGACACCACAAAAGCCAAAAGAGGTTTCACCACCATGCATTTGGATTTCAAGCTGTATTTCCATGCTGTCTTCCTCGCCTGAATTACCAATCATGGCAACTCAGGGTGAGCCATTAGAGCAAGTTGTTGGTGCAGCTGCCTTTCACATCTCAGCACCTGCATACGTGACTGAAGAAACCTTTTCCTCCTCACTCCAGGGTCTGGAAGAAAGACTAGGGGCTTTAATCGCATCCTCCATTCAAATGGAGAGGAAACGTACTAGGTCTCCCTCCCCTGCTTCAGCTTTACAAGGGGAACAGTGAGCACACGATGAGGTTCTACCCTCAATCAATCAAGAAGAGCTCACCAATGATTCTTCTACTGAGGAAACAACAGTAGATGAACCTTTTTCAGCGTCTCAATTAGGGCTGGGGAAAAAATCGATTTAAATCTTGAATCGAGTTGAGAGGTCAAATCGATTCAAAATTTAAGCAAATCGATTTATTTTTTTTACCGCGCCGGTCCTGAGGAGCTGCGGCAGGAGTTTTTAGGCGAGGCCACGGCTTCAGCCTAGTCCACGAGACCGGATGCCGCAGACTAGGCCGAAGCCGCGGCCTCACCTAAAAACTCCTGCCTGCAGCTCCCCAGGACCGGCACTGACACCGCGCCGGTCCCGAGGAGCTGCTGGCAGGCGTTTTTAGGCGAGACCGCGGCTTTGGCCTAGTTCGCGAGGCCGGACGCCATGGACTAGGCCGAAGCCGCGGCCTCGCCTAAAAACTCCTGCCCGCAGCTCCTCGGGACAGGCGCGTGTCCACAAAAAAAAACCTCGATTCAAATCGTGAATCACGTTTTTTTTTAGGAAAATTGCAGATATTTATTTATTTATTTATTTTTAAAGAAAATCTCCCAGCCCTAGTCTCAATCTGAGAAATTGCTAATACAAACTTATGCCCCGTACACACGGTCGGATTTTCCGACGGAAAATGTGTGATAGGACCTTGTTGTCGGAAATTCTGACCGTGTGTAGGCTCCATCACACATTTTCCATCGGATTTTCCGACCCACAAAGTTTGAGAGCAGGATATAAAATTTTCCGACAACAAAATCCATTGTCGGAAATTCCGATCGCGTGTACACAAATCCGACGGACAAAGTGCGACGCATGCTCAGAATAAATAAAGGGATGAAAGCTATTGGCCACTGCCCCGTTTATAGTCCCGATGTACGTGTTTTACGTCACTGCGTTTAGAACGATCAGATTTTCCGACAACTTTGTGTGACTGTGTGTATGCACGACAACTTTGAGCCAACATCCGTCGGAAAAAATCCTAGGATTTTGTTGTGGGAATGTCCGAACAAAGTCCGACCGTGTGTACGGGGCATAACAGAGATGGTTCGTTTCTTTTTTTATGCTGCCTCCAACAGAGTCTCATGAAAACGTGGCCTCTTCCTTAGGTTCCTTAAAACCTTCCTATCCTTTGCATGCGTTTCCTGCCCACGTATTACTTGAACAGCTTATTTTTTCGGAATGGGATAAACCGGATAAACATTTTCTCCCTCCTAAGAGGTTCTCAATTCTCTATCCTCTGGAGAAATTTTCCAAAAAATGGAAAGTACCAGCAATTGACGCTGCGATTTTCAATGTGAATAATAAATTAACTTGTCCTGTAGACAATGCACAGATGCTTAAAGATCCAACAGATAAGTTTGAATCCCTACTAAAGTCTGCTTTTTCCATAGCAGGTGCCGTCACCCAGCCCGCAGTTGCTGCGATAGGCGTCTGCCAATCCCTAAAGGACCAATTCAAACAGGCCTCTAGAGAGCTTCCTACATAACAAGCTCAAGATTTGGCTGAACTACCTAAGGCATTATGTTTTGCCATAGATGCCATCAAAGACTCTATTCACCAGGCATCCCGCCTCATGCTTATGCTTGTACATATGCGCAGAATCCTGTGGTTGAAAAATTGGTCAGCTGAAACACCATGAAAAACCTCCTAACTGGGTTCCCCTTTCATGGGGAGCGACTATTTGGAGAAGACTTGGATAAATATATCAAGACAATTTCTGTTGGGAAAAGTACCTTTTTATCAGTCAAAAGAAATTATAAACGCCCTGCATTTAAACTGACCCTTTCCCCTGCGCCAGGGGCTTCTGCCTCTAGGCAGTGGGGACGGCCTCCGCCTTCAGACTCTAGAGGAAGGACCCCGGGTCAGACCCAGGCTCAAAAGAAGCCCTGGGGTGGGAAATCTGCAAAACAGAATCCTAAAGCCTCATCATGAAGAGGCAACCCCCCTCACCAAGGTGGGGGGAAGACTTCTGCAAATTTCAAGTCTGGAAAAATGAAATTTTGGACAGATGGGTCATTTCCACGGTAACTCTTGGGTACAAGCTGGAATTCCGTGACTTTTCACCATCTCGCTTCTTGGGGTCAAGTGTTCCTAAAGATCCAGAGAAAAAACAGTCTCTGTTTCAGGCACTAGCCAGAATAATATCTCAAGGGGTGATCATACAGATACCCACAAAAGAGCAAGGTCTGGGATTTTATTCAAACCTTTTTATGGTACCAAAGCCAAGTGGAGATGTCAGACCCATTCTAGATCTTGAATGCTCCTTTCGCATGGAGACAATCAGGTTGGTAGTTTCTATCCTCCTAGGAAGTGAACTTCTGGCATCAATCGACATCAGGGATGCATATCTGCATGTCCCTATATTTCCTGCTCATCAAAAGTTTCTGCAGTTCGAGTTAGAACAGCAGCATTTTCAATTTGTAGCCCTGCCCTTCCGGCAAACCACAGCACTTTGGGTAAAAACCAGGGGAAAGGTAGAGCGTATTTAAAGGCGCCATCTGCTGACTGAGGGAGCACACAGCTGGCTGTACAATCAACAATGACTGTTGCGTAACTCAGGCACTGGAAGATACTAAGAAATTCACAGTATGTGGTCTGTATGTGTATAAAACTTAATCAGGATCTATATATTATGTAATAAGTGCATAACATTCAAGGGGATAACTATATGTAACAACAATAGCGCACCATTAGAGCAGCTGTAATGAGGGAACATACAATAGTACAGATCCATGTTAAAGTTAGATAAAAAGTAAGAGAAATAATTATTAGATAAAAACAAAAAACACTAAATTCTTCTCCAATTTAAAAAAAAAATGAAATGGCAACTGGCACTGAAGGGGCAACTATGTCAAGACGATATAAAATAATTGAATGATTGGATAATGTTAAAAGTAGGGGGGGGGGAGAGACAATTATATAAACACTAAAAATGGGGTAAAATGAAATAGGTGCATATGCATCTAAACGCACCCATCCAGAATAGCTGATAGGGAACTGTATATAATAAGCAAGATGTGCTAGGTGTGCATGCATCTGTGGTCACGCACACACACACATACCGCACCCATCCAGGATAGCTGATAAAAAACTGTATATGATACGCAGGATGTGCTAAGTGTGCATGCATCTGTAGTCACGCACACACACACATACCGCCACAAGTACATAAAAGGAAACTGGGATAATAATAATTAATAAAACAGGAAAAATTCCTAAATGACCAAATATAATGAGTAACCAACTATAAACCCAGCGGAACAATCAAGAAGAGAAATTAAAGGATGGTGTTGACTTCAAGTTCCTCGTTGAGTCCATTGAGTGCAAGGGTGTCCAGAGTGTAGATCCAGAATGTTTCGCGTTATATGACGTCCGGTCAGGATATTGAAACCACTTTGCCGCCGTCATTTTGCTATATGGCGAGCGGCAAGTGGTTAATACCACTAAAAAGCTGGAGTACTTGGGTCTGATCATAGATACAGCCCAGGAAAGGGTGTTCTTGCCTCAGGCAAAATTCAGCTCCATAGGAGAACTGGTGCGGAGGGTCAGGTCAAATGGCAATCCCTCCATTCGCCTCTGCATGAGGTTGCTAGGAACCTGTCTGCTTGGAACAAAACAATTCAAGATTTAGACTTGCCAATGCGGCTGTCCCCAAGAGTGGCCCAAAGCCTCACTTGGTGGTTATTAACCCAGAATCTGCTGAAGGGAAGATCCTTCAGACCAGTCATCTGGAAAGTGGTAACGACGGATGCCAGCCTTTCAGGCTGGGGAGCAGTACTAGAAAAGACAACTGTCCAAGGACAATGGTCAAGTACCGAAAGAAGCTTGCCATCAATATCCTAGAGATTCGGGCAATACGCCTGGCTCTAAAGGCCTGGACTTTCAGGTTACGGGATTGTCCTGTCAGGATTCAATCCGACAATGCCACAGCTGTGGCCTATATCAATCACCAAGGGGCAGCAAAAGTCTCTCAGCACAGAGAGAGGTGAATCATATTCTAACTTGGGCAGAAAGGAATGTTCCATGCCTTTCTGCAATCTTCATTCTGGGATTAGAGAATTGTCAGGCGGACTACTTAAGTCGCCAGCAGTTATTCCTAGGGGAATGGTCTCTTCACCCAGACATATTTCAGGCTGTTTGTCAAAGATTGTGGACTCCGGACGTGGATCTTCGAGCATCCAGGTTCAACACGAAGTTGGTCAACTTTGTGGCCAGAACAAGGGATCCATTCGCATACGGAACGGATGCGTTAGATGCGTTAGTGACCCCCATGGGATTCGTTTTCACAGATCTGTGCATTCCCCCCTATTCAGTTGCTGCCTCGACTTCTTTGCAGGATCAAGCTGGAAAGAAAGCTGACAATTCTGGTAGCACCAGCATGGCCCAGAAGGTCATAGTTACATATACATAGTAGGTGAGGTTGAAAAAAGACACAAGTCCATCAAGTCCAACCTATGTGTGTGATTATGTGTCAGTATTACATTACATATCCCTGTATATTGCGGTCATTCAGTTGATTATCTAATAGTTTCTTGAAGCTATCAATGCTCCCCACTGAGACCACCGCCTGTGGAAGGGAATTCCACATCCTTGCCGCTGTGTCAAATGCTTTTGCAAAATCCAGATACACCACGTCTACGGGCCTTCCTTTATCTAGATGGCAACTCACCTCCTCATAGAAGGTTAATAGATTGGTTTGGCAAGAACGATTCTTCATGAATCCATGCTGATTACTGCTAATGATATCATTCTTATTACTAAAATCTTGTATATAGTCCCTTATCATCCCCTTCAAGAGTTTACATACTATTGATGTTAGGCTAACTGGTCTGTAATTCCCAGGGATGTTTTTTTCTTTTTAAATATTGGTGCTACATTGGCTTTTCTCCAATCAGCTGGTACCATTCCAGTCAATAGACTGTCTGTAAAAATTAGGAACAACGGTCTGGCAATCACCTGACTGAGTTCCCTAAGTACCCTCGGATGCAAGCCATCTGGTCCGGTGATTTATTAATGTTAAGTTTCTCAAGTCTAATTTTAATTCCGTCCTCTGTTAACCATGTAGGTGCTTCCTGTGTTGTGTCATGAGGATAAACACTGCAGTTTTGGTTACTGAAGCCCCCCGATTCACTCGTGAAGACTGAGGAGAAGAATAAATTCAATACCTTTGCCATCTCCCCATCCTTTTGTAACCAGATGTCCTTCCTCATTCTTTATGGGGCCAATATGGTCTGTCCTCCCTTTTTTACCGTTTACATACTTAAAGAATTTCTTGGGATTTTTTTTTGCTCTCCTCCGCTATGTGTCTTTCATGTTCTTCTTAGCCATCCTAATTGCACCCTTACATTTCTTATTGCATTCTTTATAAATTCTGAATGCTGAGGATGATCCCTCATGGTACGCAGAAATTGTAAAGATGGTAGTGGAGGGCCCATGGTACCTCCCACTACGGCCAGATCTGCTCTCTCAGGGACCGATATTCCATCCTTCCTTAC
Source organism: Aquarana catesbeiana (assembly GCA_037953035.1). Taxonomy (NCBI): domain Eukaryota; kingdom Metazoa; phylum Chordata; class Amphibia; order Anura; family Ranidae; genus Aquarana; species Aquarana catesbeiana. Next base: position 68,576 of record JBBHAA010002001.1, read on the forward strand.
GGTCTCTAATTTTAACGGCTTGGCTATTGAAACTCACATTTTAAAGAAACGTGGTATTTTCGGGTCAGTTATCTCTACCCCGATTAATGCTAGGAAGCCAGCTTCCAGAACTATATATTATAGAGTCTGGAAGGCTTACGTTTCCTGGTGTGAATACAAGGGTTGGCACCCTCTGAGATAAATCATAGGCAGAATTCTTACCTTTCTACAATTAGGGGTAGAAATGAAATTGGCCTTAAGTACTATTAAAGGCCAAGTCTCAGCTTTATCGGTCTTATTTCAAAGACCACTTGCTACTCATTCTTTAGTTTATACAAGGGGTGACGCGGCTTAATCCGCCCGTCAAACCTCCCTTGAACCCTTGGAACTTAAACTTAGTTTTGTCTGTGTTACAAAAACAGCCATTTGAACCAATACAACAGATTCCCCCTAGTCCTTCTGACAAGGAAGTTGGTATTTTTGGTTGCTATATCCTCAGCAAGGAGGGTTTCAGAATTGGCTGCTTTTTCTTGTAAAGAGCCATATTTGATTTTTCATGAGGACAGAGTGGTGTTACGCCCTCATCCAGGCTTTTTGCCAAAAGTCATTTCAGGTTTTCACCTGAACCAGGATATTGTCCTGCCATCGTTTTTTCCAAAACCATGTTCCAGAGAAGAGTCACTACATTGTCTTGATGTGGTGTGAGCAGTGAAAATCTATTTAAAGAAAACTGCTCAGATTTGTAAGACTGATGTCTTATTTATTCTGCCGGAGTGATAATTCAAACTTCTGATTTGAGGGGTAAAATTTCAAGCTTCAAGTTAAGGCGCATTCTACCAGGTCGGTTCTTCTTTGGCAGTGCATCATCAGCCCTCCATGGCTCAGTGCATCATCAACCCTCCATGGCTCAGATCTGTAAGGCCGCAACTTGGTCTTCAGTGCATACATTCACAAAATTTTATCAGGTGGATGTAAGGAGGTATGAGGATATCGCCTTCTGGCGCAGTGTGCTGCAAGCAGCAGTATAAATCCTCAAGTCTGGGTGTACCCTGCGGGTTGTTTTCTCCCACCCCGCATGTGGCATTGCTATGGGACATCCCATTAAGTAATTACTTAAGGCTCTGTGTCCCATGATAAAGAAAATAGTATTTTTTATAACAGCTTACCTGTAAAATCCTTTGCTTGGAGTACATCATGGGACACAGAGGTCCCTCCCCTCTTTTTTGGGATACAAGTATATTGCTTTGCTACAAAAATCGATGTGCTCCTGGAAGGAGGAGGGGTTATATAGGGGAGTAAACCTCCTTAATTGGGGTTTACCAGTGTCAACACCTAATGGTAGGCTATAACCCATTAAGTAATTACTTAAAGCTCTGTGTCCCGTGATGTACTCCAAGAAAAGGATTTTACGGGTAAGCCGTTATAAAAATCCTATTTTTTTCCTACCTCTATTTTCGGAGGGATGAGCAGGAATAGGCCTTGAGAACCATCAGGCCTGGGCGGTCTTCTTTAGCGTCTCCTGGTCTCGCGCTCCCTGGTGCGTGCCTTTTTGGGGTAGGGGTTAGACATCTTTAGCCACCGGGGTGGCTTCTTCCACCGCCGTGGGATCTGAACTTGCTGCTTTCGGTTCTCCAAAGGCCACTCTATCTTTCTCTCAAAATATTCAGGAGGTTCCACTGCTTATTCTGTGTCGAAAGGTGACCTCTTGGTGGCTATCCCTTCTACTCGCAGGGTGTCGTGAGCGGTTGAGTTATCTTGTCATGCACCTTACCCAGGTTAAGTTGGTGCTTCGTCCTTTTGTTTTACATAGTTCTGGCCTTGGATTTCCACTTGAATAAGGACATTGGTTTGGCTTCTTGTGTCCCTGGTCCGCACATCCCAAGGAATTGGCTTATCTGGCCGGGATGTATTTTGGGGGATTCGGATGTATTTTCCAGCCACTGAGTCTGTTGAGCTAGATGGATCGGACAGATGATGTCTCTGGGCTATCCTGTCGGGGATCAGTTTCCTTTTTTTCCCGGTTATGGCACATTCTTCTCGGGCAATTAGTGCTTCTTGGGCCTTCTGTCATCAGGCGGCCGTTCCGCAAGTTGGCAAGGCGACCACTGGTCGTCGGTGTACATTTTCGCAAGTTTTACGAAGTGGATGGTTTGGCATCTGCAGATGCCTCTTTTGGCCGCAAGTTTTTTTGCAGGCCGCTGTTTAGAGGGTCTATTCCCTCTTGAAGGGGTATCGTTCAGGTTAGGTTCCAGCTTGTCCTGGGTGAAGTTTCTGTTACCTGGTTGGCTCTTGTATTAGCCTTGGGATTTTTTTCGTTTTCCCACCCCTCATGTTGGCACTGCTTTGGGACATCCCTATCGTTATGAAGATAGAAGGCTGTGTCTGTCAATGAACTAATGAGAAAATAGGATTTTTTACTTACCGTAAAATCCATTTCTCTGAGTTCATTGACAGACACAGCACCCACCTCTCTATGGAGTTCTTTTGATACTTCTATTACTGCTTGCTACTAAACTGAATACCTAGTGCAGGGAGGGGGTTATATACTGACTGTAGATGGCCCATGGGAGTGGCCAAGTGTTTTGTTTTTTGTTTCTGCATAGTCCTACTCCTGCGGAGGCGATATAACCCTATCGTTCTGAAGATAGAAGGTTGTGTCTGTCAATAAACTCAGAGAAATTTATTTTACGGTAAGTAAAAAATCCTGTTTTTAGCAGAGAGCCTAGAGAATACAATGGCAACCGTTGCAATATATTATGTCACGCGGTATTTGCGCAGTGGTTTTCCAAACGCAATTCTTTTGTAAAAAAATACACTTTAATGAATTTTAATGCAAAAAAAACTATATAACCCAATTTTTTATAAAAGATTATGTTTTACACCGAGTAAATAGATAGCTAACATGTCACGCTTTAAAATTGCGCCTGCTCGTAGAATGGCGACAAACTAGGATACCTAAAATCTCCATGGGCAACACTTTAAACATTTTTACAGGTTACTAGTTTAGAGTTACAGAAGAGGCTTAGTACTATAATTATTGTTCTCGCTCTGCCGTTTGCAGCGGTGTGGTACGAACACCGTTTACATATGCATGCAGGACTTGCATATGCTTTCAATTCTGCACGGAGGGATGGGGCACTGCACTTTTTCATGTATTTTTTTTTCTTCTTTTTTTTTTTTTACACACTGTCCCTTTTTAATACAATAGATAGATAGATAGATAGATTAGATAGATATAGATATATATATATATATATATATATATATATATATATATATATATTAGTATTCAGACCCCCTTAAATTTTTTACTCTGTTATATTGCAACCATTTGCTAAAATCATTTAAGTTCATTTTTTTCCTCATCAATGTACACACAGCACCCCATATTGACATAAAAACACAGAATTTACATTTTTGCAGATTTTTAAAAAAAGAAAAACTGAAATATCACATGGTCCTAAGTATTCAGACCCTTTGCTCAGTATTTAGTAGAAGCACCCTTTTGATCTAATACAGCCATGAGTCTTTTTGGGAAAGATGCAACAAGTTTTTCACACCTGGATTTGGGGATCCTCTGCCATTCCTCCTTGCAGATCCTCTCCAGTTCTGTCAGGTTGGATGGTAAACGTTGGTGGACAGCCATTTTTAGGTCTCTCCAGAGATGCTCAATTGAGTTTAAATCAGGGCTCTGGCTGGGCCATTCAAGAACAGTCATGGAGTTGTTGTGAAGCCACTCCTTCGTTATTTTAGCTGTGTGCTTAGGGTCATTGTCTTGTTGGAAGGTAAATCTTCGGCCCAGTCTGAGATCCTGAGTACTCTGGAGAAGGTTTTTCGTCCAGGATATCCCTGTACTTGGCCATATTAATCTTTCCTTCGATTACAACCAGTCGTCTTGTCCCCTGAGGAAGGGCTTCCGTCGGGCCACTCCGCCATAAAGCCAATACTGGTGGAGGGCTGCAGTGATGGTTGACTTTCTACAACTTTCTCCCATCTCCCGACTGCATCTCTGGAGCTCAGCCACAGTGATCTTTGGGTTCTTTACCTCTCTCACCAAAGCTCTTCTCCCCCGATAGCTCAGTTTGGCCGGACTGCCAGCTCTAGGAAGGGTTCTGGTCGTCCCAAACATCTTCAATTAAAGGATTATGGAGGCCTCTGTGCTCTTAGGAACCTTAAGTGCAGCAGAATTTTTTTTATAACCTTGGCCAGATCTGTGCCTTGCCACAATTCTGTCTCTGAGCTCTTCAGGCAGTTCCTTTGACCTCATGATTCTCATTTGCTCTGACATGCACTGTGAGCTGTAAGGTCTTATATAGACAGGTGTGTGGCTTTCCTAATCAAGTCCAATCAGTATAATCAAACACAGCTAGACTCAAATGAAGGTGTAGTGTTAAGGAAATGATTAAGAGCTCCAATCGAGCCCAAGGTTATCTGCTGCTGTCTCTAATTGGAAAGTGTGGCTATGCATGCATATAAAAGTAAACACTCTGAGACACGCTCAGCACCATTACTTTTTACACTTCTAATTTATTCAAGGCGGTGCTAATGTTTTATACACAAAAATACGTCATTGCTATGTTAGTCTAATAGGTACATCTCATTGGTTAAGATAGAAAAGAAGATGGAGAATCTTCATAACGAGGTTTGGCTGTCCTTAGTTTTATCCTCAGTTCCGCGTTCTTCTGATGTGTGGGATGTAGGGGGTACCCGCCATCTTGAGAAAATATAGGAACCTATATACTTATATACTTATATACTATATACAAACCTGTATACTTATATAATGAGTAAGGAGAAAAATATGTATGCACATAAGAAAATAGACATTTTCAGATTATTATTATCTACATCACATTCCTTCACAGTAGAACCATCTCAAGGTTGATCAGAAGAAATGGACAGCACCTGAGTTAAATATGAGTGTCACAGCAAAGGGTCTGAATACTTAGGACCATGTGATATTTCAGTTTTTCTTTTTTAATAAATCAGCAAAAATGTCAACAATTCTGTGTTTTTCTGTCAATATGGGGTGCTGTGTGTACATTAATGAGGAAAAAAATAAACTTAAATGATTTTAGCAAATGGCTGCAATGTAGCAAAGAGTGAAAAATTTAAGGGAGTCTGAATACTTTCTGTCCCCACTGTGTATATGTGTATATATTAATATATCTATATATATGTGTATATATATATATATATATATATATATATATATATACGTGTGTGTGTAAAGGGTGAGGTGCACAGCGGTCTCTTACATCAATATTGAATGGTATACATGGTGACATGTCGGGCTAGCACAGATAACGCCTTTCTTCAAAACCACATACCTACAAATGACCACATACATGGCCTCTGACAGTGGCTTCTTACCATGTGATCAGCTGTGACCAATCACAGCTGATCATTGCGTGGACCAGGAAGTGCCGGTAAACGGCTTTCTTCGGCGGCCCTCCCTCTCAGTGGAGGGGCCTGTGCTGATAATCAGCACATTGATTATCAGCACAGCCCCCATCAAAAGGTGCCCATCAGCTACCAATTAATGACCAACACCTGCCAGCCTGTCCCCATAATAAACAGATGTCAGTAACCAACAAAGTGCCACTCAGTAATGCCTGTCAGCAGCTCCTCATCAGTGCCGCCTATCAGTACCACCAGTGGCCATCAGTTTTTTTTTTTTTTTTAAATGGTCGTCTTTTTTCGTTTATAGCGCAGAGGTTATCAAATACCACCAAAAGAAAGCTCTGTTTGTGGGAAGAAAATGGTAAAAATGTCATATGGGTACAGTGTTGCATGACCGTGCAATTGTCATTCAAAGTGCGACAGAGTTGAAAGCTAAAAATTGTCCTGAACAGGAAGGGGGAGGGAGGGGGAGTGTCTGGTATTGAAGTGGTTAGTTAGAACTAAGGCAACACTTTTTTTTTTTTGGATAGAGTAAGGGAGGGTTTTAGCCCCTGTCAGTTTATTTTTTGCTATCCCTGTAAACCCCCCCCCCCCCCCAGCCCTCAGAACTAGTGTCCCCACTCGAAAATTTCAACTTTCAGGGCGGGTCTTAAACAGCAAGGGATGTGGCCTTGACAGGAAGGGGTGGGTCATTTTTTAAATTAGGGGGTGCACGAGTTTAGTCAGGCCTAGGGCAGCACAAAACCTAAATACACTACTGCCTACATCCTGTCACTTGTCACCGCTGGAGGGCTGAGGAGACTAGAGAGCCTGGAGAACGGAGCTCCACACCAGAGGAAATGCAGGCGGGGCCATTCCACGATGGCAGCTGAGTCCTACATGGAGCGACCAATCCAGGACACCGGGGACCACCCTTCCCCATCCGGATGTACAGATCTGCAGGTGTGTGACCCGTCCACCGACCAGCCAACTCATTACCACAACCCCCAACCACAGATCGATCCAACCACCAACCTGACAGACCCACCCACTGACAGACCCTTCAACCCACCAACAAACCAACCAGCTTACAGTGGCAGTGTGTCCATTATTGGCACACGGGCGCTGCCCCCTCCATGTATAATGGATAGATTTGTGCATTGCATTAATCTATTCATGTCCGCCACCCCCTATTCAGGTGTCTGCCCCTTTCAGGACGCCAGGCACATGAATTACAGCGGCGGGGGGGGGGTGTATTTTTGAAGCACCTGATTAGCCAGAGGCTCTAATGGGCTTCAAAAAAGGTGAACTCGGAGCGCAGAGCATTGCACTCGCAGTCCACCCAGATGTGTTAGAAAAGAAAACGAATATTCACTTTTCTAACACTGATACCCATTACCTGATTGGCTGAAGGCACAGGTGCTCTTTTTGGACGCCTAGCAGAACTAAAAGAGACGCATGGAGGACACTGGATCCGTTCCATGGGGTAAGTGCCGGGCAGATGGGGACTGTTGTGGTTGGGCGGGGTTGGAGAGTCAGGGGATGGAACTGTTGTGAAGGAGCGGGATTGTAGAGTCAGGGGGAGGGGACTGTTGTGAAGGGGCAGGGGAGGGGAGTCGGGGGAGGGGACTGTTGTGGTTGGGCGGGGTTGGAGAGTCGGGGGAGGGGACTGTTGTGAAGGGGCAGGATTGCGGAGTCAGGGGAGGGGACTGTTGTGAAGGGGCAGGATTGGAGAGTCGGGGGAGGGGACTGTTGTGGTTGTGCGGGGTTGGAGATTCGGGGGAGGGGACTGTTGTGAAGGGGCAGGATTGGAGAGTCAGGGTGAGTGGACTGGTGTGAAGGTGCGGAGTTGGAGAATCAGGGGGAGGGGACTTTTGTGGAGGGGCGGGGTTGGGGAATCAGGGGAGGGACTGTTGTGAAGGGGAGGGGTTGATGTTGTGTTCCTTTCTCTTTTCAGAATGTTGTGTCTGTCAGTGTCTCTGGTTGTGTGCAGTCCATGTCCTCTCTGAAGCAGCGTGCTTTGTGCTGTGACCTCACACCTTTTGGCGTCTCCTCCGGCATTCAGGAATCATGACCTCCGACCCGCCAGCCCGGAACCTGGGTGACAACAAGCTTTCAGCTCTGCAGGTGAGAAGGGGGGTTCTGGGTTCCTGTGGAAGTTGTGTTATTGTACATAGATGGATGGAAGCTCAGCTGGTTGAGTGGAGATTCGATCAATCTATGGGCAGGCTGGTTGTACTGAAGTTGATCCACCTCTGTACAATGAACTTGTCGGATTTATTTCATACTTTCTCTGCCGGCTGTTATTGCCACCAGCGGTGATCATTGTGTTCTACAGGGAAGGCTTCTCTGGTGGCAGAACACAGTATCACTGTTGGAGGGATTCCCCCATTAACACTGACTGTGCTGATGGGGGAATCGAGCGATTTTCTTTCCTGGAATCAGTTGTGTAATGTATGGCCTTCCTAAGTGTAGCCATAGCGGATTAGATGACCGTTTTTATGGGTCCTGGCAGTGCTGAGGACCAAATCATGGGTCAAAGCTGCTGTGACACCAATCTGTCCAATCTACAATAAATGACTTCTCCTCCTTCCATTACACATGGAGGTGTGGGGACCTCTCCGCAAAAACCAACCGATCCCTTCTTCCTATTGCCATCTGTCATTTACTGGACAGGCTGGACACTAAAATTGTGTGCCGAGTAGTGGTCAGACCTCCAGGGGGGTGTATAAACTGCGCATGCACAGTGCATGCTTTCCTTCTCTAGCTGAGCTCAATAGCGGCCTCTCCAGGCCAATCCAACTACTGCAGCTGTAGAAGAAGAGCTCACACACACAGATTGAACAGTCCAGAGTGACCACTAGAGGGCACACAATTGTATATCCATTAGAAGGAAGAACGTCCCTTACATTGGTGTCAGTGAGAGGAAGAATGTATTATAGGGTCATTGTGTTATATGATCTGTACCTTCCCTGTGATGAGAGGACAGGGTCACAGGCACATGGAGGATGTATTCTATGTGAGGATAGCAGTGTTATATACTGACACATGGGGGATGTATTCTATGTGAGGATAGCAGTGTTATATACGGACACATGGAGGACGTATTCTATGTGAGGATAGCAGTGTTATATACTGACACATGGGGGATGTATTCTATGTGAGGATAGCAGTGTTATATACGGACACATGGAGGATGTAAATCTCTCCAGCCGGGGACACACTTGGTGATAAGATCTGGAAGGGGATGTGTTCCTCCCTGGCTCCGCCCACATCCAGTGTAGCGCAGATTCTTATGAAGTAGGGAAGCTTTCCTTGGTAGAAGGGGAGGAGCTAGTGAGTTTCAGCATTCTCGGACCAGCCCCCCCATTGCATCACTTCTGGTTACTGGACCTCAGGACGAGGTTGCGGTGAGATGATACGGAATTGGTATAGCAGGAGGTAGCTGTACGGGGAAAGTGGATCACCGGCTAGAAAGGCAATGTGTGATCCCTCCATCTCCCATGTCACCGCCTGAACCCTGACCTGTCATATCATTCCTTTTACTGATGTCCTCCCCCATGATCCCAAAACACCTGGCAGTCTCCGGCTCTCCCATCCCCCCATTTCACTTACCTGAGCCCCTTCATCTCAGCGGGGACGCGCCGTCCTTCTCTCCACGGGGTCCCAGCTCTTGATTGGATAAATTGATAGCAGCGCAGCCATTGGCTCCCGCTGCTGTCAATCAAATCCAGTGACGCGAGCGCTGGGGGGGGGGGGCCGAGATCGAGTCTATGGACTCAAATGCTGGACTCGGGACCGCGCCCGCAAGGTAACCCCCTCGGGAGAGCGCTTCTCCTAGGGTGTTATCTAATGCGGGGAGGAGCCGCGAGATCCGCCGAGGGACCCCAGAAGAGGATGTTCGGGGCCACTCTGCAAAACGAGCTGCACAGTGGAGGTAAGTATGACATGTTTGTTATTTAAAAAAAATAAAAAAAGATCCTTTACAATCACTTTAAGGGGAATGTTTCATTACAGGATTTAATCTTATATCCTGTTCTTGGGGTGAAGCTAGAAGACCCCTGATGTCTTCATTGAGAGGACCTTGTCACTACTGTCACATAAGGAGCTTGTCATTACATACATATATACATGGTTAGGACACATGTTAATACATAAACACCTATTACACATCCCTACACACACCAGAAGTGGAAGAAGTAGCCATAGAGCCCTTTCCAGCCTTGCGAATGTGGCCTGTGCATCCAAGTGGTAATGACCCCCGGTCATGAAAGGAGTAAATAAAAGAGGAAGCAATTCAAATGTAAATATACCAAACTTTTATTGTGTGTTTATGAAAGTATAATTATGGACTTATACACATTCTTTCCTTTTCCAACTATAAATACTCTGATTAAACCAAGAGTCCTTTGGTAAAATCAATTGGCCAGAAGTGAAGATCTAGTGATCCTCTCGCCCATTCACTGACACACTTTTGACCAAGAGATTCCAAGCCTGCCCACCACGGCAAGGTAGACTCTTCTAGGGCAGGACCTACACTAACTACACTAAGCTACCCTACTGGATGCTAGTCATCCTTTTTCTAATGTTGGATGTATGTTTGTAGTAGGCCTCATCCTATAATCTGTGTGTGCGATCTACTCTCTCCTAATTTGGTTGTCTGTCTGTGTACATCTATCTAAAATTTGGACCAGTCAGTTTATGTACATCTGGACGTCCTCTGTTAGTGTATAGGTCAGTGCATGCCAGTCATTGTATGTTGACCAGTGTGTGTCAGTAAATATATGTTAGTCCTGTTTTTACCTGGACACGTAACCAAACTCATCTGCAATTTGGAGTTCATCTTGCCTTCGGTCAAAAAAATCTCGGTCCTCCAGATTTGAGGATGAAGGAATCACATGCTCTGTCCATCTGTGCATACATCTTCATGCTTAAGATCTCCTTTTTTCTTTCAGGTGGAAATGGTTTTGAAATCTCCGGGTTGTTATTTGGTTTAATGCTTTTACGTCCCCTTCCCCCCTTCTCCCATGGTCCATGGAAGATCCATGTTCTGTGGTCATCTTTGGAAACCATTTTCCTGATGTAGATGGCATAGAGCTGTACAACCCCCACACCCTGACTGTCAACCTATCGCGTTCCTCCCATGGTATCCCCACTACCCCCCCAACCCTATCATGGTCCTCTCTTGTCTATGCCCCCTACCCCACCCCCCACCCCCCTCCATTGTCCATGGAAGATCCATGTTCTGTGGTCTTCTTTGGAATCCTTTTTCCTGATTGTAGATGGTGTAGATCCGTACAACCCCACACCCCGTGTGTCCACCCATCACATTCCTCCTATGGTATCACTATTACCCCCCCCTACCCCCATCATGGTCCTCTATTGCCTATGTCACTCCTCCACCCCCCCCACCCATCGTCCATTCCCCCCCTCCCCTTGTCCCCTCTTGTCTATTTCCCCTTGTCCCTCCCCCCCAAGGAAGATCCATGTTCTGTGGTCTTCTTTGGAATTAATCTTCCTGATGTAGATGGAGTAGATCCGTACAACCCCACACCCTGTGTGTCTACCTATCACATTCCTCCTATGGTATCACTATTGCCCCCCCTACCCCAATCATGGTCCCCTCTTGCCTATATCACCCCACCCCCACCCATGGTCCATGGTCAAGCCATGTTCTGTGGTCTTCTTGTTTGGAATCCTTTTTCCTGATGTAGATGGTGTAGATCCGTACAACCCCACACCCCCTGTGTCCACCCATCACATTCCTCCTATGGTATCACTATTACCCCCCTACCCCCATCATGGTCCCCTCTTGGCTATGTCACTACCCCCACTCCCACCCATGGAAGATCCATGTTCTGTGGTCTTCTTCTTTGGATCCTTTTTTTTTTTTTTAATGTAGATGGCGTAGATCTTTCCAACCCCACACCCATGTGTCAACCTATCACGTTCCTCCAATGGTATCCTCATTAACCCCGAAACCCCATTAAGTCCTCTCTTGTCTATTTCCCCTTGTCCCTTCCCCGCCATGGTCCATGGAAGATCCATGTTCTGTGGTCTTCTTCTTTGGAAACCTCTTACTTGATGTAGATCTGTAGGGCAGCGATTCTTCAGTCTTCTGTAATAAATGAGACAGTGATGTTTAGTAAATGGGTGTTACATTCCTCCTGACCAATGATGAAGACAAATTTTACACTCTTTTCACTTTCATTAGCATAGCCCATACCCCCCCCCCCCCGTCACTATTGACACCCCATTCAGTACAGAAGGGTCTCCAGGAATCCCTAATAATGGACACCTGTGACCGTCTTCTACCATTCTACCTGATTTCCATCGTGCTCATCAATGTATCTACTCCTTGTTATCTCTATGAGGGGTATGTTAGGAGGCTGACGACAGCGATGACTTATGGTCAGAAATAGCACATGCTGTATATTAGTGGTTTTAATGAATTGATAAAATTTTTGAAAAATACCACATGCTTTTTTACCGCAATTTTTGATGCCATGTTTAGTGAATTGATCCTTGTATGTTCCGGGGTTATATGATGTTTGCTGATTTATAATCGTGGTAGATGCTGTGAAAGCGGTCTGAAATGGTGCATTTATGTCAGATTTCCATAATCTACTTTCGTACCTCTTTTGTGTTTTTGGATGTTACCGTCCATTCCTATTCCTGCATGGCTATCCATTCCTCACTGATAAATGAGAACCCATTGAACAGGGCCTGTTCACTGGCTGAGATGGCCTCTTGTTGATCCATCATTTCCCCTTCTTGACCCATCATTTCCTCTTCTTGAACCATCATGTCCTCTTCTTGATCTATCATTTCCTCTTCTTGATCTATCATTTCCTCTTCTTGGTCGGAGATGGCCTCTTCTTGGTCGGAGATGGCCTCTTCTTGTTCGGAGATGTCCTCCTCTTGGTCGGAGATGTCCTCTTCTTGGTCGGAGATGTCCTCTTCTTGGTTGGAGATGGCCTCTTCTTGGTTGGAGATGGCCTCTTTTGGATTCATGACGTCCTCCAGATTTATTATTGTCCTTCTTTGTTTTCTGTGGCTCTGAAAGAGAGAGAGAACAATTATGAATGAGTAGAAGAAATCCCTCTATGACCTCTGGAGTCCATTTCCAAGCCATCCAAGCCCATATATGGGTCATCCAAGCCCATATGACTGAGATGTCAGATACCGGTCTCCACTGTGCAGAAGCGAGGATCTGGATCTTCACTATTATAATTGTGCAAACTCATTTCTGAAAGGTTTATATTTTTCCCTTTATTTTGCTTGTCCCCTGAGCCTTCAGATTGAGCGTCGGTGTGAGAGCTCTCCTGAGGTCTGCCAGTGCACAACCTATCATATAACAGAGCTCTAAGAGAAATGAGAGCATGTACAGAGCTCTGTTATTTGTTGTTGTCGTGCACACTCAGTTGGGAGACAGTGCTGTCAGAGCTTAGGTGACTCCTCCCCCCGGGTTCTCAAACTAACCAATCAGATTCCAGTAAATCTAATGTGGGAAATAACAATGCTGCACAATTATAATAAGGGAAGATAGAATATTCAGCTTCTTTCATGAATCTGGTCCTGACGGCTTCTTTGTAAGCACAATGATACATCTCACAAACGTCATTTCTTTTCTGATGGGCCCCAGCTGTGTGTATGGAATCAGATAGGGTGAACCCAAATTTCTACTTACCTTGCGACGGACAGGGAATGGGGGGTCTGTCTCCCCTGCAGCCAGCTCCTCCCAATTTATTCCTTGGAAAAAAGGGTGGTGTTCAATGTCGGCGATGGCTCTTTCACGCTCGTCGGGTTCTTTGCACAGGAGCTATGGGGGGAAAAGAGAACAGGAAAATATAAGATGACAGTAATGGTAGAAAACTTCTAAGAGGACTAAAAGATCAGCATCTTCTATTTATAAAGCAGACTGACTCATTGGTTGAGCCTATATGTCTACTTTGCTTGTCCCGCTGGGACTGTCACTACTTACCCTCTGTAAAAAATCCACCAGGTTGGGGTCGGTGTCGTCCGGATAAAATGGTGTCTCATTCTCTATAGAGTCCAGCAGGAATTCAATACCACCTCTTAGGAATGGATGGGCACCAAAGGCTGCCTCATATAGTAGGACCCCCAGCGAGAAATAATCTACCACTTGATTGTGTGGCTGTTCCTTGATCAGCTGTAGGAAAATCGGAGAGAGATTGATTAATTTCCAGCATACATTTACATAGATTGTCTGTCTATTTGCCCTGTGTATGAGCACATTGCACCAGCCGATCACTGGACCTTTACTTACCTCCGGCGGGTAGTATAGGATTGTTCCATTGTCTTCCTCCAGGTAGCGTCCAAACATTCCTGTCGCTGCGGAGCCAAAGTCCGCAATGTACACGTGACCGTTAAGATGTATCAGGATGTTTGCAGGTTTCAGGTCCCTATGGAGAAAAAGAGTGTTAGCTGTGTGGTTCAGACAATCCTCCCCCCCTCCCCTTATCCCAATATTACAGGTTCATAGATGGATCAACATTCACAAAGTTCCCTTTCCTAGCGCTGCCCATACACAGAATGATACAATCCAGGGAACGATCGTATCTTTCATGAACTGATTGCACTATATTTACAATATGATCAATAAATAATTGTTTTCATCAGAATTGATCAGTCCTGGTGGAGAATGCCATCAAGTCTGACCAAAGTGAGGCTTCTTTATTAAATGATTCAAACCATCCAATCTACATCCAACCTTCCTCTTATCCCTTTGTGTACGGCCAGCAGAAGGGCAGACATTGGATAGAGGAGGACGAAGGGGTAAGTGTGCGCTCACCATCCTCCTCCTCCTCCTCCTCACAAGTGGGGTTTAGTGCAAGTTTAGGTGTTTAGGCAGTGGAAGGGGAAATGATTGAAGTTTATAGTAAAGATACTTACCTGTGAAATATTCCTCTGGAATGTAAGTGTTGTAGACCACACAGGAGTTCTGCCGACATGCGTCTGATGGTGGGGAGGGGTAACCATGTCTTCTCTATTTGGTGTGCCAGATCTCCTTGTCCCATATATTCCATCACAAAGCATAAATGATTCTGGGGAAAGAAATAGACAGTTCAGTAAATGGGATCCATTAGAAGGTTCAAATGAATGTAAAATTCTAATTCTCTACCAGAATACCCTGCATGACATCTCCCTATATCTACTTCTATATGCTTATATATTGCCATCCATCCAACATCCATCTGTCCCCATTAAGTATATAAATCATCACCTGGTTCCAGTGATGTATTCAATAATTCTATTTCCTTAAAGTGGTTGCAAAAGGAAATAATACAATAACAAACATCTCTATACTTATTGCTCTGCACAATACAATTGCACAGACGGCCCCGATCCTCCTCTACTCGGGTCCCCTCTTGGCTCCTTCTCTTTTGCTGGTATCCCCAATAGGAAGTTGATTCCTATGGGGGCACTCATGCTGGCTCGCTCTCAAGACCCGCTGCTACGTCCATTGACATAGACAGCAGGACTCTGCCCTGCCCTCCCACTCCCTTGTCACTGGAGTTGATTAACATGAGCGGGAGTCAATGGCTCCCACTGCGATCGATCTCCCTAGGGAGGAGGGACAAAGCCAGGAGAGCCGCAGCTTCCATGTACAGCACTGGATCGAGATGGGGCTCAGATATGTATTGCGGATAGGGGGCAGTCTGTGACATGGGAGGTTTTTTTTGTTTTTTTGTTACCTTAACACATAGAATGCATTCAGGTGTAAAATCTTGAGGCCTCAGAACCACTTTAATGTAGTTAATAATACCAAAAGCTGTTTCTATTTTAGTTTCCCTTTTAACCACTTCCCTACTGTGCCATTTCTGACACTTCTCTCCTACCTGTAAAAATCAGCATTTTTTTATTGCTTGAAAACTACTTAGACGCTCCAAACATTATATGTATTTTTTTTTTTTAAGTAGAGGCCCTAGAGAATAAATTGGTGGATGTTGTATCTCTTTCTTTCTTTCTTTCTTTCTTTCTTTCTTTCTTTCTTTCTTTCTTTCTTTCTTTCTTTCTTTCTTTCTTTCTTTCTTTCTTTCTTTCTTTCTTTCTTTCTTTCTTTCAATTCTTTCTCTTATTGCTGTCACAAAGAATGTAACCATCCCTTGTGACAGCAATAGTCATTGACAGGTCCTCTTTATAGAGGGATCAGGGATCTATTAGACCCCAGACCTCTCCTTTTTGGCCTCCAAAGCAGCTGATAAGACCGATCTGTGCCTGCAGCCGGCCAGTAAACACAAAGCCGAAGTGACAAAATACTTGTTGCCTCCTGTTTCTTAGACTATAGAGGTTATTGGGCACCTTCTATGGTCAGCTGGCTACAATCCTGGGTTGACCGGTGAGATGGTTGAGCCCAGGAAGGTGGCGAGGGGGTGGGGGGAGAACACCACCTTCATCTCCCTGCTTGTAAAAGTGATCCTGCAACTAATTAGCTGCTAGGATTGCTTTTACAAAAAAGAGAATCCCCGGCCAAAAAACAGTTACCGGCTGATGCCCGGGCATCATCCCGGTATAATCACTGCAGCTGAAGGACGTACAGGGACATCCTTGGGCAGCAAGTGGTGAAATGCAGATATCCTAATGTTCTTCTATACATTACATTTTCCAACAATTGACTTACCTCTGTCTGGAATGTGGCGTAGGCCTGGGCACAGAATGGGATGTTCTGCACCATTTCCAGGACTTCTCTTTCAATCAAGGTGGAGGTGGAGTTTCCAAGCATCGACTTCTTCTTCACCATCTTCAATGCCACCCGTGTAAGAGTATCACGGTGGGTCGCCAGGTACACCTATAGGAGAGGAACAATTAGTACATCATCTTTTCCATGTGCTGTAGCTTTAACACCATTATTAGACATTCTCATGTTCTGTGATTATCTCTTTCCCTTCTGTGTGTAAAGCAAACTATTTTTATATTACAACCTAACCCAGGTCTTACCCTAGGGTCACACCTATGTGTGGTTTGCACGGGGCAGGAGAGCCCATTCATTTGTCCCCCTCTCCTGCCACCTTCCGTGGCTTAAACAGGCTGTCCCGTCCC